>JACEFZ010014195.1:0-12003 GCA_014155875.1 Cepaea nemoralis
TAAATTTACTGCAGCAAAGAACCTCAATGGTTGGAAAGCTGAAGAAGAAGAAGAAGAAGAAGAACGAACGAACAAACTTTATTTTAAAAGGGTAACAAATTGGGCACTCAGGCCCGTCTTACATTTGGCCCTTTCAATCACTCATCTTTCATTCATCAGATGTCATGTTACATTTACATAGGGGGAAAAAAGCATTGTCAAATGGATTTTGTAAGCATAAACAATGCATATTACGCATGATACATTCACATGGGGGAAAAAACATTGTCAAATGAGTTGTAAGCATAAAGAGTGCATATTGCAATGTTGTGAGACACATCCCCCATCCACCCTCATATCCCGCAGCAACCCACACATCCCGCAGCCACCCAAACATCCCGCAGCCACTCACACATCCCCCACCCACCACACATACCTCCATGCACTCACACAGACCCAGGCAAACATACATGCCGCCACCTACCCACTGATTCCCCCACCCACACACATTTCCCCACCCACACACACATCCCCACCCATCCCATAATCGACATGCACACACCCACCCACATATTCTCCACCACCCACCCACCCATCCGCAACTACCCAGCAAAACACACATCACAAAACTACACACATATACCCCCGAGAACCAACACATCCCACACCTATCCACACACATCCCGCACCCTCACAATTTTCCCCACCCACCCACACACACATCAGCCAACCTACACCCACTCACCCACTCAATATCTGCCACCTCTCAACTACACAACCACCACCTATACACACATCCCCACCCACAAACACATCTCCCCACCTGCCCACACATATCCCCCACCCATAAACACCCAAAAATACACACCTCCCACCTACACACACCCCACCACTCACATATACCCCACCACACACATCCGCTGCTCACACACATCTTCCCACAAACACACACATCCCCCACCCATACACTCATCTCTCACTCACATCCACCCACTCATGTACTCATCCATCAACCACTCAGACCCACACATCACCCACCCGCCCATCAACACATGCATCTCTCATCTACCCTCCCACCCCCACGCACCCCAACCACCCAGCCAAACACACATCCTCCAACCTCACATACATCCTTCATCCACCGGCACATCCCACACCTCCCCCACCTCTCACACATCTCCCCCCACACACAAAACTCCACCCATAAACACATAGCCACACACACACACACACATCCCCCACATGCATTTCCCATACACATCCCCACCCACACATCTCTCACCCACACACACATCTTCTCACCCACCGACACATCCCCCACCTACAAACATCCCCACCACCCACACATACATCCTCCACCCACTCACATTTACCCCATCCACACTCACACACTCCCACCCACACAGACATATCCCATTCACAGACACCCCCACACTCACCCCCCACACCCATTTCACACCCATTCCCCAAGCTACAAAATCTCCTACACACCCATTCACCCACCCAAATACACATTCCCTACCCACAAACACCCCCAACCAACCAACATCCACATATTTCCCAAACCCATCCTCCCTAATATCCCCCCCCCCCCCCACACACACACACACCACACACATCCCCCACCGACTACACAAGAAGAAAAAAGACAAAGAAGAGAAGAAGAAATTATTGGGTAAAATTTGACAGATCACATTTAACCATAATCATGGTTTATATGCGGTTATAACCCTCCTAGACACATAGATTCATTTGTAAAAAAATTTTACAAAAATTTTGTTCAGACGGTGTGTGTCTAATTTATTATTTCCCCATTGTAAAAGATATGCAATATCAATGACAAGTCACAAGTAGAAACCTCCGCAAGATTTGGGGCGGCTTCGCCCAAGAAACATACACAAATGCTGATACATTTGGAGTTTCATGTAAGTTGGTTCGTTCCACAACACTGCTTGACCTCATTTTTCTCTCTCTCTCTCTCTCTCTCTCTCTCCCCCTCTCTCTCCCCTCTCTCTTTTCCCCCCTCCCTTTTCCCCTCTCTCTCTCTCTCTCTCTCCTCTCTCTCTCTCTCTCTCTCTCTCTCTCTCTCTGAGTGTGTGTGTGTGTCTGTCTGACTGTCTATTTGTCTTTGTGTGCGTAGGAGAGTAAGTTACTGTGGTTTAGATAGTGAATGAGTGAGTGTGAGTGAAAGAGAGAATTTGTGTGTATGTGCGTATGTGAGTGGGTGTAAGTGAGAGAATGAGTATGAGAGAGAGAGAGAGAGAGAGAGAGGGGGGGGGGGGGTGAGTGAGTGAATGAGTGAGAGAGAGTGTGTGATTGTGTGTGTGTCTGTCTGCTTGTCTGTGTGTGCAAGTGAGAGAGTGAGTTAGTGTGGTTTAGAGAGTGAATGTGAGAGAGAGAGAATGAATGAGTGAGTATGTGTCTGTGTGAGAAAGAGAGAGATAGTAAGAGAGGGTGCGTGTGAGAGTGAGTGAGTATGGATGAGAGAGAAAATGAGAGAGAGAGAATGAGACAATGAGAGAGTTAGTTTGTGTGTCAGTGTGGTGCATGAAAGAAAAATAAAGAGAACGAACGAATGAACGAACAGACTTTATTTTAAAAGGGTAACAAATTAGGCACGCAGGCCCGTCTTACATTCGGCCCTTTCAATCACTCATCTTTCATTCATCAAATGTGCATGTTACATTTACATAGGGGAAAAAACATTGTCAAATGGATTATGTAAGCATAAAGAATGCATATTACGCATGGTACATTCACATGGGGAAAAAACATTGTCAAATGAAAGTTGTAAACATAAACAGTGCATATTGCAATGTTGTGAGACACATCCCCCATCCACCCTCACACCCCGCAGCCACCTACACATCCCTCAGCCACCCACACATCCCCCACCCACCACACCCCCCACCCACCTACACATACCTCCACGCACTCACACAGACTCAGGCAAACATACATGCCACCACCCACCCACTGAACCCCCACCCACACACATTTCACCACACACACATACATCTCCCACCCATCCCATAACCAACACACACACACCCACCCACATATTCTCCACCACCCACACACCTGCAACCACCCAGCAAAACACACATCACAAAACCACACACACATACCCCCAGGAACCCACACATCCCGCACCTATCCACACACACATCCAGCACCCTCACAATTTTCCCCACCCACTCACACACACATCAGCCAACCTACACCCACTCACCCACCCAATATCCGCCACCTCTCAACTACACATCCCCCACCTATACATACATCCCCACCCACAAAAACATCTCCCCACCTGCCCACACATATCCCCCACCCATATCCCCCCAAAACACACACCTCTCACACACACACACCCCACCACCCACATATACCCCACCCACAAACATCTGCCGCTCACACACATCTTCCCACAAACACACACATCCCACACACACACATACACTCATCTCTCACACACATCCACCCACTCACGTACTCAGAGAGAGAGAGAGAGAGAGAGAGTTGAGCACACACATGTCATGCGACATGATATTATATATTTTGTCTGAATCCTAATCTTTCATATTAGCATTTTTACTGCCACTTGAATTTAACATGTACTATGAAGGGAAGTCAATAAGTAAGTGACAAATGGCTGTAGAAAACTAACTGAATATGATAACAACTTGAAACCAGTTTATTTTTATACATACATTGTCCCTTTATTTCTCAACATAATTTCCACTAACATTCATGCACTTATCCCTTCTTTTATCAGTCCTCCCAAACCGGCTGCATAGAATTGTGTGCTCTGTTTTCTAAACCACGTTTTCACTTCACATTCACCTTTGGCGTCATTCACGAAATGTCTCCCGCCGAGGTGGGTTTTCAGTGGACCAAAAATGTTTAAATCACTAGGGGATAAGTCTGGGCTGTAAGGTGGATGTCCCAGAACTTCCCACCTTAGTTTATTTTCTCCTGAGTTAATCGAGCCGTATGTGGTCTGGCATTTTCATGAAGAAGCAACACGCCTCTAGTTAGCAGTTTTGGATATTTTCTTCGAATTGCATCATGAAGCATCGATAGAACTTCACAGTACGATTCCGAATTCACACTGTCACCTTTCTTCTTGAAATTGGTTGAAAGCACTCCTTGACAATCCCAGAACACTGTCAGCATAACCTTCCCTGCTTGAATTTTTGGACACAAGGTAAAGAAGGATGTTTCCATTGCATTGAAGCACGCTTTTATTCAGGCTGGTAGTCAGTATACACAGGAAGCTTTTCCTTATGAATGTACCTTTGCAGGCAGTCCTTTTGCTCACAAAAAATGCACAACAGCACGTTGCTCTTTGGTTATACACTCCGTAAGTTCAGTTGCCATTTTGTTTACGCGCTGCGCATGTGATAGGGACACCTAGCGCTACCTGATGAACGGGAATATAAAGTTCAATGTTGCTGTCAACTAAAGATACCTGTAGAAAACACCGACTACATTTACTTGCCGTCCCACAGAACTGTGTGACATACTTATTGACTCGCCCTCATATATGCGTAGCTTATTTCGTCATGTTTATGTCAATTCCAGGAATTATTGAATTGCATCACTATTTTTTGCATTACAAAATGTATTACATGTTTATTTCTTTCATTTTTCCATTGTTCCATGTTTTCCCAATTTTTCCAAATTTTGAATGGTTTTGTGAGGATGCTCACGATAATCGTCAGTGTTCTTACCTACCTTATGTGGAAGATTATGTGCGTAAAGTGTAGGAGTTTGTTCATATTAGTTTTAGTGATTATGTGAGGCAGCATGTATGTGTGAGTATGTGTATGGGTGGGTGGGTGTGTGAATGTGTGGCTTTCTATGTGTATGTTTGTGTATGTTGGTGTATGTGTGTATGCATGTGTGTGCACGTGTATGTGTGTGTGTGTGAGTGTGTATGTGTGTGTGAGCGTATATGCATGTATGTGTGTATGAGTATATGTGTATGTGAGCTTGTGTGTGTTTGTGTGCATGTGTATGTTTATATGTGTGTTTATGTGTGCTTATGTATGTGTGTGTACGTGTGTGAATGTGTGTATGTGTATAAGTATCTGTGTATGGGTGTGTCTTGTGTAGATGTGTGTATGTGTTTGTATGTTCGTGTATGTATGTGTGAATGAGGAAGTGTTTTTGTGTGTGTGTGTGTGTGTGTGTGTGTATTTGTGTACATGTATGTGTGTACACGTGTGTGTGTATTTGCATCTATGTGTGTGCGCTATGTATGTGTGTACATGTGTGTATATGTGTTTATTGCGCAAAGTGTGTGTGTGTATGTGTGTGTGTGTATGTTCGTGTATGTGTGTATATATGTTTGTATGTGTATGTGTGTATATGTTTGTATGTGTATGTGTGTTTATATGTTTGTATGTGTATGTGTGTATATATGTTTGTATGTGTATGTGTGTATATATGTTTGTATGTGTATGTGTGTATATATGTTTGTGTGTGTATGTGTGTATATATGTTTGTGTGTATGTGTGTATATATGTTTGTGTGTATATATGTTTGTGTGTGTATGTGTGTATATATGTTTGTGTGTGTATGTGTGTGTGTATGTTTGTATGTGTATGTGTGTGTATATGTTTGTGTGTGTGCGTATATATATATATATGTTTGTGTGTATGTGTGTGTATATGTTTGTGTGTGTATGTGTGTATATATGTTTGTGTGTGTATGTGTGTATATATGTTTGTGTATATGTGTGTATATATGTTTGTGTGTGTATGTGTGTATATATGTGTGTATGTGTGTGTATATATGTTTGTGTGTATATGTTTGTGTGTGTATTTGTGTATATATGTTTGTGTGTATATATGTTTGTGTGTGTATGTGTGAATATATGTTTGTGTGTGTGTGTATATATGATTGTGTGTGTATGTGTGTATATATGTTTGTGTGTGTATATATGTTTGTGTGTGTAAGTGTGTGTATATGTTTGTGTGTGTATATATGTTTGTGTGTGTATGTGTGTATATATGTTTGTGTGTGTATGTGGGTATATATGTTTGTGTGTGTATGTGTGTATATATGTTTGTGTGTGCATGTGTGTATATATGTTTGTGTGTGCATGTGTGCATGCATGCAGTGTTATTTTTTTGTGCTCGCTCGCTATGAACTCAAGCGTAGTCTATACACACCATTTATAATAGTGATGGACTGAATTTTGCGTGTGGAATAGCTTTCCCTACTAACGGTGTTCCTAGACATCAGGCGAACCCACTCCTACTTCAGTGATATTTGTAATTTACGTCCCCAAGTCAAGGACGATAGGTCAACATTTTATTCCAGTTGTCCGGTGTAGGGGTGGAATGGCTAACCTCCGTATCAGCACAACGAATGTTTAAGAACACGCGTTCTTACCCTTTCTGCCATGCGGACCTCCACAAAGGTGTTTAAGGAAAATCAAACATTTCCAACAACAAAATTGCCTATTAAATCACAAACAACTAATAAATGCTGGAGTTGATTGTAACATCCCTGTACACGTTTTGTTGATGTTTTTGTTTTAGTAGCATAAATCTGCATGCCAAAAAGTTTAACAACTGTATTATTTATTTTTGTGAGTAGTTTTTGTAATAATGTATCTATTATTTCTGTATAAATGCAAGAAATATGCCGTGAACAGAATCAACCACTGTTTATTGCCTTCATCGACCTCACAAAGGCATTTGATTTGGTCAGTCGTGAGGGTCTGTTCAAGGCACTAAAGAAGATTGGCTGCCCACCAACTCTTCTGTCTATTGTGGAATCGTTCCACACAAGCATGAAGGGTATAATCAAGTTTGATGGTGCAACTTCTGAAGAATTTGAAATCAAGAGTGGAGTTAAGCAAGGTTGTGTACTAGCTCCCACCCTCTTTGGAATATACTTTTCACTTCTACTGAAATATGCATTTCGTGATCAGGATGGTGGTATATACATTCACTCACGCTCAGATGGCGGCTTCTACAATGCTCAGAGATTGAAGGCTAAGACCAAAATTAGGAGGGTACTGATCAGAGAGTTGCTTTTTGCAGATGATGCTGCAGTTACGACCCACTCTGAGGAAGAATTGCAATGTCTACTATCTGCATTCTCCAATGCTTGTTCTGAATTTGGTTTAACAATTAGCAAAAAGAAGACACAGATTATGTCACAAGGTGCACATGGGGTACCAACAATCTTTATTGACGACGCCGAACTAGAGATAGTAGACCATTTTACATATCTAGGATCAGTGGTAAATAGCAAATTATCCCTAGATCAGGAAATCAACATCCGGATTGGTAAGGCAGCAACAACAATGAACAGGTTAAGAAAAAGAGTCTGGGAGAACAGGAAGCTTACTGCCAAAACAAAAGTCCTTGTCTATCAAGCCTGTGTCCTTAGTACTCTTCTCTATGGCAGTGAAACCTGGACAACTTACTCACACCAAGAGAACAATTTAAACAGCTTTCATATGCGGTGTCTGCGAAGAATACTTGGTATTAAGTGGCAAGACAAAATCACAAATACTGAAGTATTGGAAAGATCAGGTTGTGTGACAGTTTATTCCATGCTCAGTCTTCGTAGACTTAGATGGATAGGACATCTTAGGAGGATGGATGATGGTAGAATACCAAAGGATATCTTTTTTGGTGAATTACAGATGGGTAAGAGATCTCAGGGTCGGCCTCTACTACGATACAAAGATGTGTGTAAGCGGGACATGATTGATACAGGCATTGATAATGCACATTGGGAGCAAGTCGCCGCTGAACGTGTTGCATGGAGGGCAAATATCAGAAATGGAATAAAGTCAAAGGAGAAAATTATTTCAGAAAAGTCACACACCAAGCGTTTGAGACGTAAGATGGTGCATGATGGTGGAAATGACCACGTGTTCACATGCACCCACTGTGAACGGACATTTACAGCGCAAATTGGCCTTATCAGTCACACTCGCTACCGCCATAGTTAAAAGTTATTATGCCTTTTTAGAGCACAAACTATCGTCTGTCAAGACGGCAAGGTGCCAATGATGATGATGATGATTTCTGTATACATGTATACATATATAGTTATTTATTATATGTGTTATAGTTACTTATTATACATGTTATAGATATTAATTATAGTTTTCAATTGTATGTGTTATATTAATTAAATGTGTTATTCCTCCACAGTTCCGATGGATCTTCTTGTCAAGCACAAGGCTCTGATGCTGGGAACTATATTTTTAATTGTAAGTCAGAATACATTGGCACCTTGCAGTCTTGACAGATGATAGTTTCTTACATTGTGCTTCAAAAAGGCTTCATAACTACAACCCATGGCCGTGGCGAATGTGACTATTAAGGCCAATTCACGATGTAAATGTTCGTCCACAGTTGATGCATGTGAACACATGGTCATTTTCACCATAATGCACTATCTTACGTCTCACACCATCCAAAGAGGGTGGGAGCTAGTACACAACCTTGCTTAACTCCACTCTTGATTTCAAACTCTTCAGAGGTTGCACCATCAAACTTGATTATACCCTTCATGCCTGTGTGGAACGATTCCACAATGGACAGAAGAGTTGGTGGGCAGCCAATCTTCTTTAGTGCCTTGAACAGCTCTCACGACTGACCAAATCAAATGCCTTTGTGAGGTCGATGAAGGCAATAAACAGTGGTTGATTCTGTTCACAGCATTTTTCTTGCATTTGTCGCAATGAGAATATCATATCAATGGTAGACCGGTTCTGTCGAAAGCCACACTGTGATTCGGGGTAGACTTGATCTCCTAGGACTTGAAGTCTGCGCAGAACAATTCTGGCAAATACTTTTCCAACAATACACAGAAGTGAGATACCCCTATAGTTGTTGCAGTTGCTCTGATCGCTCTTGTTCTTGTACAGTGTTATGATGCTTGAATCTTTGAAATCCTGTGGGACTTGTCCTTCTCGCCAGCATAGCTCTATTAGCTGGTGAATCTGTAGAGTGAGTGTGTCTTGCCCACTCCTGATAACCTCTATTGGAATCCCATCCTTACCTGGAGCCTTGCCAGATGCAAGTTCATTTATAGCACACTTAACTTCTGTTATGGTGGGAAGTGTGTCCAGGTGGTCAAGAGTTGGTAGAGCCTCTATGGCGTTGAGGGCATCATCCGCTAGTTTGGTCTCACTTGAGTAAAGCTTCAAATAGTGCTCTATTCATCTGTCCATCTGCTGTTTCTTATCAGTTATGATTTCTCCAGTCGAGGTTTTCAATGGTGCACTTCTTTTGATCATTGGACCACAGGCTTTCTTTATTCCTTCATACATGCTTCTTATGTTTCCCTTATCACTTGCGATTTGAATGGACTCACATAACTTGACTCAATAATCATTTGCACACTGCCTGGCAGCCTTTTGCACATCCTTCCTGGCTTGCCTACACTCACTTAGAGTGTTACTCGTTGTTATTTCCTTATTTTTTAAGAGAGCTTTCTTCTTTCTATCAATCAAAGGCTGCACAGTCTGGCTGTTTGCCGCAAACCAGTCCTGCCTCTTATGATCCACAGTGCCGTAAACCCCTACGGCAGTCTTTGCCCATTTTCATTCATGTGACTGATATTATATTTTCCAAGGCACACTGGCCATGAACTCGAGTCCTTGCCCACACGAGCATTGAAATCACCGGGCATATAAATGTAGATGGATTTTGGAACTGCCTTGATCGCAGAGTCTAGCTGCTCATAGAACGTATCCTTCACATCATCAGAGGAAGCGAGTGTCGTTGCATATGCAGTGATAATGGTGGCAAAACCACAAGCGGTTGCCAAGCGCAGGGATAATAGTCTTTCATTACCTCCAGCTGGAATTTCAATCATTCCCAGTAGTGAATTCTTCACTGCAAAACCCACACCATGTTGCCTTTTTTCTGCCTGCCCTCTACCCTTCCAAAACAAAATGTATAATTGTTTTCCCTGAGTAATCCTTCCTCAGCGAGTCGAGTCTCCTGCAGGCCAGCAGTATCAATGTTAAGCCCATTGAGTTCAACATCAATCGCAACCGTTTTTCTCACATAATCAATATTCGTCAGGTCAGTGGAAAATCCTGGACACATGGTTCTTATATTCCAGGTTGCAAGCTGTAGCTTGAGGTTTCTATTTTATATTTTTATTAGTGCCTGGTGCATTGTTATAACAGCCTGCTATTCAGATTTTGTCCTAGCCCCAAGCACCCATTGAAGCAGGCAGGCTTTGGCGGATCAACACCCTATTGGCCAGGGGCTGCCCAGCTTAAGGTGGGTGGTAGCTGATCAGTGACACCTGTAGGTGTCTCCCACCGTCAGAGGCAACCCGTGGCGCCCCATGTCTACGCCAGTTGACAAGGACTTATAACCCGTAAATGTTACCTCTCGCTTTGATTCCAAAACTGGTTAAGACCAAGGATGGAGTTATTGCATATCCATAGCATAAAACCTGGGCTAAAATATAGAGACCATGTGTTGCCCATGCAGCATGATCCCTCTCTCGGCCTGCCTAGTTCACTCCAGAGGAAAGGTAACACCTATATATCTGGAACAAGACAAGCTGCAGAAGCTGTCGGATCAGCAATGCAATGCTCTAACTGTCCGCCTGTCCGAACTTCGATCCTAGACCAGCTGCCAACCTAGGCTTAGGTCCTGGTCTGCCCTGCCATGACATTTTGTCTTTAGGTTGCATTTCCTCGCACCAGGATAATGCCTGTATCCTTCCAGTTGCGCTCATCTGCCCGAAGCCGTTGGTACAATGTGAGGTGTCGGGTTTGGTAAGAGCCGCCCAACATTCGGCGCTGACAGAAAGCAGGTAGTACCGTTTACTGTCATACGGTAGCTCAGTCATATCTGACAAAGACCTGACACCTATGCCCATGTACACACACTTTAACCATGACAAGGTTAATTCATGCTACCCAGTGCACACAACAATCTGTAGTCTATCAAAGTATGTGTCAATGTTCACAAGCTCTACCAAAGATTCACAGTTAAGAAATATTATTGTTAAGTTTTATATCTTTCTTTGTGTTCCTCTTCTACCTTAAGCTGCAGAGGAAAACAAGGCCCCGTAAGTATGTATAATTTGGTATAAAAATGCATCACACTTACACTGTGTCTGCATTCTCTGCGTCAAGAAAGTTAGTAAAGCCTTCTTGCATGACGTTATGGCATCCTGGGGGTATGATGTTAAAGGGGCACATGAGGGGTCTTGCGGAGATATATATATATATATATATATATATATATATATATATATATATATCTCCGCAGACCCTCATGTGCCCTTTTAAAATCATCCCCCAGGGTGCCTAACGTCATGCAAGAAGGCTTTACTAACTTTCTTGACGCAGAGAATGCAGACACAGTGTAAATGTGATGCATTTTTTACCAAATTATACATACTTACGGGGCCTTGTTTTCCCTCTGCAGCTTAAGGTAGAAGAGGAACAAAAGAAAGATATAAAACTTAACAATAATATTTCTTAACTGTGAATCTTTGGTAAAGCTTGTGAACTTGACACATACTTTGATAGACTACAGATTGTTGTGTGCACTGGGTAGCATGAATTAACCTTGTCATGGTTAAAGTGTGTGTACATGGGCATAGGTGTCAGGTCTTTGTCAGATATGACTGAGCTACCGTATGACAGTAAACGGTACTACCTGCTTTCTGTCAGCGCCGAAAGTTGGCGGCTCTTACCAAACCCGACACCTCACATTGTACCAACGGCTTCGGGCAGATGACGCAACTGGAAGGATACAGGCATTATCCTGGTGCGAGGGAAAAGCAACCTAAAGACAAAATGTCATGGCAGGGCAGACCAGGACCTAAGCCTAGGTTGGCAGCTGGTCTAGGATCGAAGTCTCGGACAGGCGGACAGTTAGAGCATTGCATTGCTGATCCGACAGCTTCTGCAGCTTGTCTTGTTCCAGATAGTATAGGTGTTACCTTTCCTCTGGAGTGAACTAGGCAGGCCGAGAGAGGGATCATGCTGCATGGGCAACACATGGTCTC
>JACEFZ010014196.1:0-228376 GCA_014155875.1 Cepaea nemoralis
TAATCTCTACGCCAGGGAGTCCGGCATTCAACCTATACACAGAAAGAATTTTTAAACAAGCCGAACTGCCCAAAATAAACATGAATTAGGAACAGGATTTGTCATCAAAAAAGAGTTATGGGGGAACATTTTAAACTTTAAAGCTTTTAATGACAGGATTAGTAAATTACGAATAAAAGGTAAATGGAAAAATATAACGATGATTAATGTACATGCACCTACTGAAGAGAAAGAAGATGATATTAAAGAAGACTTTTATAATGATCTGGAAGATGTCATAGAAGAAACCCCCAAACAGGACATCCTGATTGTGCTGGGAGACTTCAATGCAAAATAGGTAGAGAGCAAACTTAATAAAAAAGTGGCCGGTATGGAAAGCCTACATACAACTTCAAATGATAATGGATGGAGAGTCATCAACCTGGCAGAAGCCAAAGGACTGCAGATTAGCAGTACCAGACTACAAAGAAAGGATATACACAAACAAACTTGGAAATCATGTGACAAGAGAACCTATAATCAAATAGATCACATTTTAATTAACAACAGAAATGCATCAAACATACAGCAAGTCAGAAGTTATAGAGGAGCTGAGTGCCATAGTGACCATTTCCTTGTTGGAGCAAAATTTAAAATAAAACTTAAGAGAGCTTTCTATACTAAATTACAAAGATTACACCCAACATATAACAGAGAAAAACTACAAGACATTACAGTCAAAGAGAAATTTACAGATGAAATAAAATGTAAACTTGAAACTTTGCAAAACCCTTTGGAGGAAAGCGTTGACCAAACTTGGTTGAACATCAAGAATACAATTCAATCTACCGCAGAAGAATGTCTCGGTGTGTCAACCACGCATAGAAAGAACAGATGGTTCAATCAAAAATGTGAAGAAGCAGTCACTAAGAAGAAGAATGCCAGACATGTATGGTTAAATGA
This sequence comes from Cepaea nemoralis, assembly GCA_014155875.1. Classification (NCBI taxonomy): domain Eukaryota; kingdom Metazoa; phylum Mollusca; class Gastropoda; order Stylommatophora; family Helicidae; genus Cepaea; species Cepaea nemoralis. Next base: position 943 of record JACEFZ010014196.1, read on the forward strand.
CATCAATAACATCCAAAAGGAAGAGCATTATAGAAATGAATGTAAAGAGGCTACAAAAATAGTCAGACAGCAGAAGCGAGAATATATGAGTAATATAATCAAAGATATTGGAAACTAATCACCAGAAAAATGAATCCAGAAAGTTTTTTAAAGTACTGAAGTCAATGAAACGAGGGCACCAACAAAACACATATGGTTTAAAAGACAAAAATGGGAATATGATAAATACCAATGAGGAAATGTGCAACACATGGAAAGAATATTTTATTGAATTACTAAATTGTGAAGCTCCAAGTAACATTTTCCCACAGGAAGAGGTTCTAACATGCGAACCACAAATTGAAGAACCTACATTTGAAGAAATCATATATGTAATCACACGACTTAAAAACAATAAGGCAACTGGGACTGATGGAATTGCTGCTGAATTTATAAAGGCAGGTGGCCATGCATTACATCTAAAGCTATACGAACTAATAATAAAAATCTGGAGGACAGAAGAATTACCCCATGACTGGAAAGAGTCATTATTGATACCTATCTTTAAGAAAGGAGACAAGTTCCAATGTGGAAATTATAGAGGAATATCACTACTGTCCACAAGCTATAAGATACTATCCGCAGTATTACTAAATAGACTAAAACCATATTCAGAAGACATATTAGGTGACTACCAGGCGGGTTTTAGACAAAACAGATCAACAATAGATCAGATATTTATCTTACGACAAATAGCCGAGAAACATTGGGAATATAAAAGAGATCTCCATAACATTTTTGTGGATTTTAAAAAGGCTTATGATAGTGTCCATAGGAATAGTCTATGGAATGTTATGCAGGAATTTGGAATACCAAGGAAGTTAATTAACATGACCAAACTATGCATGGAAGATACTTATAATATAGTAACATATAAAGGCAGGAAATCAGACCCCTTCCAAATAACATCTGGCTTGAAACAGGGTGATGCACTATCGCCGCTACTCTTCAATCTGGCTCTAGAGAAAGTTGTAAGGAAGGTAAAGGAGGAATGTGATATTGGAGGAACATCCAAGCTGCTTGGTTATGCAGATGATATAGATATTATAGGGCAAAGTGAACAAAAGACATTAGAAATATTGACTCACTTAAAGGAAAAAGCCCAACAGATGGGGCTGGTTATCAACCAAGATAAGACAGAATATATGGTAATTTCAAGAGACGGAATGGCTAAAAACTCTGGCCACATACAAATAGATAATATGACCATTAAAAGAACGGAAACATACAAATACCTGGGTACAATCTTCAACTGCTCCAACATCATAAGGGAAGAAATACAAACTAGAATCAATTCTGGAAATAAGATATACTATGCACTACAACATCTACTAAAATCAAAGGCGCTATCTCGTAACACCAAAATCACAATATACAAAACACTGATCAGACCAGTTGTGCTGTATGGCTCTGAAACCTGGAGTACAACGAAAGGAGACGAAGCCTTGTTACAAACCTTTGAGAACAAAATTTTAAGACGCATCTTTGGACCCATTAGGGATACACAAAGTGGAGAGTGGAAAAGAAGAAGTAACAAAGACATTTATGATTTGTTTAAGTCCCCGCTAATCACTGGTATCATGAAGGCTAATAGACTACAATGGCTGGGGCATATAGAAAGAATGGAAGATAATAGGGAAACAAAACTCGCTTACACTCAGGAAATAAATGACCGTAGACCCCGAGGTAGACCAAGAAGGCGGTGGAGAGATAATATACATACAGACCTACAAGCACTTGGAATCAACGACTGGCAAGAGAAGGTCCACCAGAGAGACGAATGGAGACAGATTGTATTTGCAGCAAAGAACCTCAATGGCTCGGAATGCTGAAGAAGGAGAAGAAGAACTGCCTGGACTTAACATCAATGGAAGAATCATAAACAATCTTAGGTATGCTGAAGGCGTGCAAGAGTTACAAAATCTAGTGGAACAAGTAAACAGGCATAGTGCAGAATATGGCTTAGACATTAACATCCAAAAAACTTTTTAAAAAAATACGATAAAGTAGTAGTGGAAAGGGAAGGCCATCAATGAACATCACAGTAAAAGGGAAGATACCAGAACAAGTAACAAGCTTCTCCTATCTTGGATATGTCATAACTGATGACGTTTTTTTTTTTTTTGCATAGGCCTATCCTTTACAGGACATCGCTGTCAACACCAGCATCTTTCAGCTGTATGTTGATTTCTTGGCAAGATTACGCTCTGTAGTTTGCCATTGCTTTCTGAGCGGCCGGCTCACATACCCCGTAAGTTTCCGATGCGATTCGAACCACTGCTGATTCTCACCGTTATCACGTTACCTACGAGATTACGGAGAGAAGTCGCTAACCTCTAAGCCACGAAGCCGGTTAATTGATGATGGCATAAGTGAAATAGAAATCAAAACGATAATAGGAATGGCCAAAAATGCTTTCAACAACATAAAATCAGTATTACCAACTAGAGAGATTAACAACGCATTAAAAATGAGAATTGTCAAATTGTACGTATATTCAACACTACTGTATGGCGCTGAAGCCTGGACATTGAACAAGCAAGTATAAAGTCGAATAGAGGCCCTGGAGATGTGGATATGCAGTCATATACAGACGAATATGTCGTATTTCATGAAAACAAAATCAGTCAAATACAGAGGTTCTAGAAAAAACTGGTAATGAAAAGAGAGTTGAAAGAAAAAAGAAAAGAGACAAGTGAAATATTTCGGACACGTTAAAAGACATAATATTCTTATAAAAACCATATTCGAGAGAAAGGTTGAGGACAAGAGAGCAAGAAGTAGACAACGATACAAGTGGGCAGATAACATCAAAAGATGGATGAACATCAATCTGACAGAGTGTACAGTCAGGGTGAGAGACAGACAGTGTTGGAGATCCATTGCAGCAAACCTTCATTGTGAAGACGGCACCTGATAGGCGACCAGTGGTTCCCAAACTTTTTCTCACTTCCACACCATTGTTTGTTGTGACGTATCCCTAACGCCAGCTCTCTCCCTTTTCATCGCCGCACACATATACAACTGTGCCTCTTTCTGCTTATTATGTTCTGAACGACTGGCTCCCATACCAACACGCAAAATCAAAGCCGTGGATGTCTATTACTATCAACAACGAATAGTTGGTTGGCTGTTGATTGGTTAATTAGTTGTAGGTCTTCATAATATTCTTCTAGTTGTTCATCACTATAATTAGTTGTTGGAGCATTGGCACCTAGCCGTCTTGACAGACGATAAATTGTAACATTGTGCTTCAAAAAGGTTTCGTAACTACAACACATGGCGATGGCGAATGTGACTGATAAGGCCAATTCGAGCTGTAAATCTTCGTCCACAGTGGATGCATGTGAACACATGGTCATTTTCACCATCATGTACCATCTTACGTCTCACAAGTTCGGTGTGTGACTTATCTGCAATAATTTTCTCCTTCGTCTTCATTCCATTTCTGATATCTGCCCTCCTTGCAACACGTTCAGCGGCGACTTGCTCCCAATGTGCATTATCAATGCCTGTATCAATCACGTCCCGCTCACACACATCGTTGTATTGTAGCAGAGGCCCACCCTGAGATCTCTTACCAATCTGTAATTAAACAAAAAAGATGTCCTTTGGTGTTCTACCATCATCCATCCTCTTAACGTGTCCTATCCATCCAAGTCTACAAAGACCGAGCATGGAATTTACCGTCACACAACCTGATCTTTCTAATACTTCAGTATTTGTGATTTTGTCTTGCCACTTAATACCAAGTACTCTTCGCAGACACCGAATATGAAAGCTGTTTAAACGTTTTTCTTGGTGTGAGTAAGTTGTCCAGGCTTCACTGCCATAAAGAAGAGTAATAAGGACACCGGCTTGATAGACAAGAACTTTTGTTTTGGCAGTAAGCTTTCTGTTTTCCCAGACTCTTTTTCTGTTGGAGCATACGTCTGAAGAATTACTATGTCGAAAAGTCTTGCCTTAATTTTGAGTAGTAACGCCTTGAAAGACTGTGACTTGTAACTCGTATGTCCCCAGTGCATTGAGAAGGACTATCATCATTCAGATGAGGCTAGTGTACAAACTGTTCTCCTAACCCGATGCCAGTGTACTATCTCCATAGGCACTTTGTTGCAGAGTTCCCCATTCAATCTCCAAGACCAAAAACTAGCAGGGTGTCCAAAACGAGTACTAGGACTTCACATATTCGGCAACTTTAGTTTAGTCGACGGATCAACATCACTGCACATGGGTATAACCCATAAGTCCTCCGTTCTACTCCTAACTCAAGCCTGAGTCCGGAGAATCTCAGCTCAGTGCACGAACTTCGTAGCACCGGCGAGGATCCTGAAATACTTTGGGTAGATTTGTAACTCGACAATTTGCCCGGATAGCGCCGTTAGGCTACTCTTTTTCGATTTCCAACTGCCAAGGGATTTTTTACTTGCGCAACACACACACACCGGCGTCCGATCTCATTACCCAGAGACCAGGAGAAATTTTGTCCACGTGAAAAAATCCCGGCCCTCACTGGGGCTTGGACCCGGGACCTCCAGCACTCGAGTCGAGACCACTCAGCCATCACATATGCGGCAAGACGTGTTAGAATGAAGTAATACCGTAAAATATGGTATATATAATAATCCAGCGATTGATTTACATATACTTAGCTCATGCGTTAACACATACACGTTTAGCTGGGAAAATAATACAAGAGTGAGAGTTATAACTAGCCTAGTATACTGCGTCAATATGACGATGATTATTGAGTTCTGTTGTCTATGAGAGATGAGTCATTTGATGGTGCAAGTGTGTGATGAAAGAATGACATAACTTTTAATAGCATTGCTATGTATGTAAAATTGTTGCATATTTCTCAAATAGGTGGATCTTTTCGCTACAGTTATCTACAGGCATATGCGTTACAATCCTCCTCCTCCTCCTCCCCGTCCCCTCTCCTCCTACTCCCCCTCCTCCTCCCCTCCCCATCCTCCTCCCCTCCTCCTCCCCCTGATCCCCCTCCTCCTCCTTCTCCCCCTCCCCCTCCTCCTCCTCCCCTTCTTCCTCCTCCTCCTTCTTTTTCTGCTGCTGCTGCTGCCGCCGCTCCATTTACCCAAGTTAATTGTTGGGGAAGATGTAAAGATCTTTCAAGTGCTCTTTCTAATGCTTTTTGTAAGTTGGTCTTCGTTTATCTAAGGTTGTTCTCGATACCACCACATCATTTTTTACATGACAATTATTCGACAATATTATTTTTTACATGAAAATTATACGACAACATTTTTAAATAAAATAATCCTAGCATTAAGCGAAATTTTCTAACTGCAACCTATAAATTATTAGACAAGCAGGCAGGCAGGCAGGCAGGCAGGCAGGCAGGCAGGCAGGCAGGCAGGCAGACAGGGAGGGAGGGAGGGAGGGAGGGTGTGAGGGAGAGACGAACGGGTAGGCAGGCAGGCAAGCAGGCAGGCAGACAGACAGACAGACAGACAGACAGACAGACAGACACACACAGACAGACAGACAGACAGACAGACAGACAGACAGACAGACAGATAGATAGATAGATAGATAGATAGATAGATAGATAGATAGATAGATAGATAGATAGATAGATAGATAGATAGATAGATAGATAGATAGATAGATAGATATATAGATAGATAGATAGATAGATAGATAGAGTCAGGTCTTAGTCAGATATGACTGAGCTACCGTATGACAGTAGACGGTACTACCTGCTTTCTGTCAGCGCCGAATGTTGGGCGGCGCTTACCAAACCCGACACCCCACATTGTGCCAACGGCTTCGGGCGGAAGAGCGCAATTGGGAGGGTACTAGCCTTATCCTGGTGCGAGGAAATGCAACCCAAAGACAAAATACGTCATGGCAGGGCAGACCAGGCCCTAAGCCTTGGTTGGCAGCTGGTCTAGGATCGAAGCTCCGACAGGCGGACAGTTAGAGCATTGCTTTACTGATCCGGCAGCTTCTGCAGCTTGTCTTGTTCCAGATTATAGGTGTCAACTTTCCTCTGGAGTGAACTAGGCAGGCCGAGAGAGGGATCATGCTGCATGGGCAACACATGGTTTCTTTATTTTAGCCCAGGCTTTGTGCTATGGAGAGGCAATAATTCCATCCCTGGTCTTAACCGGTCTCGGAATCAAAGCGAGAGGCAACTGTTACGGGTTATAAGTTCTTGTCAGTTGGCGTACACATGGGGCGCCACGCGTTGCCTCTGACGGTGGGAGACACCTACAGGTGTCACTGATCAGCTACCGCCTGCCTCAAGCTGGGCATCCCCCAGCCAATTGGGTGCTGATCCGCCACAGCCTACCTGCTTCAATGGGTGCTTGGGGCTAGGACAAAATCTGAATCGCAGGCTGTAAAACCAATGCACCAGGTACTAATAAAAAGAATAGACACCTCAAGCTACGGCTTGCAACCTGGAACGTGAGAACCATGTGTCCAGGATTTTCCACTGACTTGACAAATATTGACGATGTGAGAAAAACGGCTGTGATTGATGCTGAACTCAATCGTCTTAACATTGATATTGCTGGCCTGCAGGAGACTCGCCTCGCGGAGGAAGGGTCACTCAGGGAAAACAATTACACCTTTTTTTGGAAGGGAAGAGGGCAGGCAGAAAAGAAGGCAACATGGTATGGGCTTTGCAGTGAAGAATTCGCTACTGGGAATGATTGATATCCCAGCTGGAGGTAATGAAAGATTATTATCACTGCGCTTGGCAACCTCTTGTGGATTTACCACCATTCTCACTGCATATGCACCGACACTCGCTTCCTCTGATGATGTGAAGGATACGTTCTATGAGCAGCTAAACTCTGCGATCAAGGCAGTTCCAAAATCCGACTAAATTTATATGCTCGGTGATTTCAATGCTCGTGTGGGCAAGGACTCGAGTTCATGGCCAGTGTGCCTTGGAAAATACAACATCGGTCGCATGAATGATAATGGGCAAAGGCTGCTGGAGCATTGCACTAGAAATGACCTACGTATTACAAACTCCTTTTTTAAAACAAAAGAGATGCATAAGGTCACATGGAAACATCCAAGATCCAGCCATTGGCATCAGCTGGACTTCATTATCACACGGTGTCAGCGTGTTGGATGTCTAGGTATCTGAGCTCGGGCTCACACAGGCAACAATAACTCCGTTAAATATAATATCTAACATTTATTGTATTTCAATATACAGTGCGTTGGCGCAGTGGGTTTACCAAGCCCGCACTGAGTTGCATATCACAGAGGTTTAACATCATCACACAGTTTAACATCATCAAACATTCTAAGCAAACTATCTAGCATATGTCTATGAACCCCAAATACACATGGGTCTAAACTATTGAGTCCCTCTAAGGCAGGCCCTGTTGCCTCTTCGATGTCCCGTCTCTCTCTGCCGATTCACACGTGTCGCAATCCGACACGGGTGGTAACTCTGTTCGAGTTCCTCGTGGACCCCGCAATAGGCGGGCCACATCAGTGTCCACGGGACAGTGGACTCACTGACCAGTCCTTCGAGAAGGTTCTGGAATACTCTGGCCTTCGAGGGTCTTACTTCTTTCCTTGGGGCGGGAGTTGTAGCCCTTGGCTAATATCTATTACCTAATGTTGGTTTACCGGATAATGTGGATAATGTGAGGCTGTGACAGGAGTCCCCCCTCTCCCCTGATTTGATGGGTTGTTATAGGGTAATTAGTTCTGCACTAATTCTGTCACAGAATCACATAAAGAGGGTATTTGTAGTTTGGTGGATAGTCACTTGGTAAACTACATACTGGCATAACCACTCATGTATTCTCCCATACACCACTTCTCTGATTTGGTGAAGAGATCTCTCTCTCTCTCTCCTGTGTCCTTAAAATGCTTATCTGACCGAAGTTACGTGACGTTTACTAGTTGTGTCTACAACCCGTCCTTCTCATAGTATCCTACTGATACCAAGATAATTAACCTCTGTTTTAAAGAGGATTACCAAGACAAAAGTCTTGGCTAATTAAGTACACCTTCAAATCTTGTTCTGTGTGTGCATTTCAATACACTTTTACTCTCGTATGTTGTATAATGCTAAATATGTAGTTACGTTGTTATTTTATCCCATCTAACTACATGTGTCCCTGTTGGCTTGTTAGTGTGTTGACTAATAAGTTGCTGCTTCTAATAAGTGACTGCATTTTAATTGATAGTGTTCAGTTTTGAGTTTTGTGTAAGTGTGTGCTGAATGTGTGGCTTATTTCCAAGCGTCACGAGTTGGGATATCCTTAATCATGAATTACTCCCAATTTGTGTAATACATGATCAGGCATTCCAAGGATGGTGCTTAGATGTAGTATCCTAAATACTAAACTAAGAGTACTAAACTAACTGCTAAACATGTATCAACAATTTAGACAAGTAGTACAATTTACATGAAAGACGCAGACAGATTAAAATAAATACGTTTTGCGTACAATTGTGTCCGCTCAGTATATCGCTCTCTCATTTAATTCTTTCACACTGCCATTCACACATCTTTCATTCAAATATGTCTTTGGTTAAAATATATAAGTAAAGTTGAGGTAAGTGTTATTTCCCTTAGAAAAACTGAATAGGCGATATTTTCCCTTTAAGATATACGTACTTTTTGTACGATGACTCAAAAATGGTTTATAATTTACATAGAGAAACTTGCATAGGAAGGTTATTTAACCTATGAATGGAAATACCTGTAATATTATGGTAGAAAATGTACAAATTACAGGTTAATACATTTTTATATACATAATAATATAATACATATTCAATACTATATTAATTAATTAACTAAGTAACTAAATCCAACGATGATGTGCGCGTTGTCCTCCTGTTGTTAGCGTGTCGTGCCATGAATGTTAATAGCTAGTATGGCTGTCTCTTGAGTGTTGTCGTCGACGTAGTTCTGTTTCGGCTGTTTGCAAAGTCTATTAGCCACAGCAATATACGGAATGTTTTCAACGTCGAGTATCAAGTGTTCTTATTGTATTCGTGATCACTGTCCGTTCACTGGATGAAATCATTTCACAGATAATGTCTCTCGCTCGGATTGGTCCTAGAGCTTTGGTAATTGGTAGTATAGTTCTCAAAGTTTCACGTTCGTGGGTGTTATATGTAATCTATTCACTGGGGTGTTATTACTTTTAAATGAAAGTTCTTTAGCAGGTGTAAAGTTACACTGTTCTATGCTACGGAATAAAATATAAATATTGAGCACAACCCACTACTGTCAACGCCGATCACATTCTGGTATGAAACTAAGGCCTATCCACGTCAATATGGAAGCACTATACTCGAGTTTCGCCCTCATTTGAGCTCGTCAGTAGTGCATATCCCTGACCGGATCCTGAAACAGTTCCGGATCACGCGTGTGAAGCGGGTATGTAACCACGTGGCACACACTGGACACACCAAATTATCACAACAGAACATCACAACGCTACCCATCGTAGGCTATGCTCAAGATTGCCCAATCGCCGCGACCGACGTCCGTCAATCGATGGGACCCGAACGATCAGGACTTCTCACTGTCCAATTTCTGGTATGCCGAATGGTCAATGTGCCAAATGTTATTCTGCTGGCGCATTCGTCTGCCGCGATAAAATATCAGCTATAATGTTATCAGTGCCTCTGATATGGCGGATTTCGAAGTCGAAATCTTGGAGAAGAAGACAAACATCGACCTCACAAAGGCATTCGATTTGGTCAGTCGTGAGGGTCTGTTCAAAGCACTAAAGAAGATTGGCTGCCCCCAACTCTTCTGTCCATTGTGGAATCGTTCCACACAGGCATGAATGGTATAATCAAGTTTGATGGCTCAACTTCAGAAGAGTTTGAAATCAAGAGTGGAGTTAAGCAAGGTTGTGTACTATCCCCCACCCTCTTTGGGATATACTTTTCACTTCTACTGAAATATGCCTTTCGTGATCAGGATGACGGTATATACATTCACTCACGCTCAGATGGTGGCCTCGATAATGCTCAGAGATTGAAGGCCAAGACCAAAATTAGCAGGGTACTAATCAGAGAGTTGCTTTTTGCAGATTATGCTGCGATTACGACCCACTCTGAGGAAGAATTACAACATCTACTATTTGCATTCTCCAATGCTTGTTCTGAATTTGGTTTAACAATTAACAAAAAGAAGACACAGATTATGTCACAAGGTGCACATGGTGTACCATCAATCTTTATTGACGACGCTGAACTGAGATAGTAGACCATTTTACATATCTAGGATCAGAGGTAAATAGCAAATTATCCCTCGATCAGGAAATCAACATCAGGATTGGCAAGGCAGCAACAACAACGAACATGTTAGCAAAAAAAGTCTGGGAGAACAGGAAGCTTACTGCCAAAACAAAAGTCCTCGTCTACCAAGCCTGTGTTCTTAGTACTCTTCTTTATGGCAGTGAAACCTGGACAACTTACTCACGCCAAGAGAAACGTTTAAACAGCTTTCATATGCGGTGTCAGCGAAGAATACTTGGTATTAAGTGGCAAGACAAAATCACAAATACTGAAGTATTGGAAAGATCAGGTTGTGTGATGGTGTATTCCATGCTCAGTCTTCGTAGACTTAGATGGATAGGACACGTTAGGAGGATGGATGATGGTAGAATACCAAAGGACATCTTTTTTGGTGAATTACAGACGGGTAGGAGATCTCAGGGTCGGCCTCTATCACGATACAAAGATGTGTGTAAGCGGGACATGATTGATACAGGCATTGATAATGCACATTGGGAGCATGTCGCCACTGAACGTGTTGCATGGAGGGCAACTATCAGAAATGGAATAAAGACAAAGGAGAAAATGATTGCAGATAAAGCACACACAGAGCGTGAGAGACGTAAGATGGTGCAAAATGGTGGAAATGACCATGTTTTCACATGCACCTACTGTGGGCAAACATTTGCAGCAAGAATTGGCCTTACCAGCCACACTCGCCACCGCCATGGATCGTAGTTAGATAGATAGATAGATAGATAGATAGATAGATAGATAGATAGATAGATAGATAGATAGATAGATAGATAGATAGATAGATAGATAGATAGATAGATAGATAGATAGATAGATAGATAGATAGAGGGACGGACGGACGGACGGATGGACGGATAGATAGATAGATAGATAGATAGATAGATAGATAGATAGATAGATAGATAGATAGATAGATAGATAGATAGATAGATAGATAGATAGATAGATAGATAGATAGATAGATAGATAGATAGATAGATAGATAGATAGATAGATAGATAGATAGATAGATAGATAGATAGATAGATAGACTGGGCGAAGCCGGGCCGGGTCAGCTAGTTATACATAAACCTGGGCATCTAACCTTTCCTTTCCCACTCCGTGGGGATATCAGGACCAGCTAATGTCATTTTTGTTCAACGAGCCACTTGCAGCTGCACACTTTGATATTCATGGTATTCATTAGTATTCTGTTGTGATAATTTGGTGTGTCCAGTGTGTGCCGCGTGGTTACACACCCGCTTCACACGCGTGATCCGGGACTGTTTCCGGATCCGGTCAGGGATATGCACTACTGACGAGCTCAAATGAGGGCGAAACTCGAGTCTAGTGCTTCCATATTGACGTGGATAGGCCTTAGGTTCATACCAGAATGCGATCGGCGTTGCCAGTAGTGGGTTGTGCTCAATATTTAAATTTCAAATCCCGAAACAATCACATAATCAATTTGATTGTTGCTCACTGGATTTTAGGAGGCCTGGTGTTCCTTGCCAGTGAGAAGTCCTGATCGTTCGGGTCCCATCGATTGACGGACGTCGGTCGCGGCGATTGGGCAATCTTGAGCATAGCCTACGATGGGCAGCGTTGTAGTATTCTGTTGTGATAATTTGGTGTGTCCAGTGTGTGCCGCGTGGTTACACACCCGCTTCACACGCGTGATCCGGGACTGTTTCCGGATCCGGTCAGGGATATGCACTACTGACGAGCTCAAATGAGGGCGAAACTCGAGTCTAGTGCTTCCATATTGACGTGGATAGGCCTTAGGTTCATACCAGAATGCGATCGGCGTTGCCAGTAGTGGGTTGTGCTCAATATTTAAATTTCAAAGTCCCGAAACAACCACATAATCAATTCATGGGTTTAATCTATATTTCAGTCATATAGTTTCTGTTACAAAAATTAGATTTTTAAGAGCATGCATCTTTCCCATTGCAACATATGCATGTGAGACATGGACACTTACTAAACAAGCTGATCATCGCATAAACACCTTTGAATATAAATGTTATAGACGAGTTATAAGAATATCTTGGGTAAAGAAAAGAACAAATGCATCCATACTTCAAGAGTTAAATATTGAGGAGGGTTGGCTATTAACTGATTCGCTGCCGACCGCCAACCGATTGCCAAACAGTCTCAACTGTTTTGTCCCTTCGTTAATATATTGGCAAGATCTTGGCAGTCCGTTTGTTTCTTTCGTTTGCGATCCCGTGCTTATTTTTAATACCCTGAAACGAAGTTTTATGCCGAAAGAAGGTTTTTCATTTACACACAGGCCACGAGATATCGACATTTGGTGACTAAATTGTGTGGATGTGTTTAAAAGTTGTGTTAATTTTTTAGTTACTCGCGGTTTTAGGAATTGCATGGGTCCTTGATTTTCGGCCTCATTTACATCAGATAAAAGTTTTAAACAGTAGACGAGTTCTAAGAATAAATGCATCCAAACTTCAAGAGTTAAATATTGAGGAGGGTTGGCTATTAAAGACGATACAACAAAGAAAATTGAAGTATTTTGGTCACTTGAAACGTCACGAAAGTTTGGAGATAAAAATAATGGAAGGGTATAGTTAGTTAGTTAGTTAGTTAGTCGACAGATCATCCTCGTTGCACATCGACCATTCAGTCCATAAGTGCTCGGATCCCCTCCTCAGCAAATCCCGCAGCGTGTAGCGGCTAACGACGCCAGTTCTGTGTTGGTTTATCAATCCTCTTTGGCGTCCTGCGTAGTGTTCTTGTTTGGCCATCCCTCTTTTAATTTGCTGCTCTCGCAGTCTGGCCATTGTTGTAGATTCACAGTCATCACTTGGTTCTCGCAAAAGTCTCACTTCTCATAGAGCATTCAGAATGTCAGCCTGGTCCATGGCGCGTCCGCCCTCCACAGTAGCCTCACCTGCGAGCTTGTCAGCCCGCTCATTTCCTTGTACTCCCGCATGCCCTGGCACGAAGATGAAACTAATCTTTGCCAGCCGAGACCGCTTCAGAGGCAGCAACCATTCTCTTCGGATCGAGCCCTCCTCTATCCTCTTGATCATGTTCATTGAGTCGCTAAGGAAACAAGCCCTAGTGAATGTCTGTGTCTCGAGCCATGTTATTGCTTTACTTACTGCCATGACTTCCATGGTCAGGCTACTTGTGGTTTCAGTGAAAGCACCAGAGTCCTCCTTCACAATTCTCCCTCCGGCCCGAGCTGTAAAGGCCCATGAGCTTCTCACATGTCGGACGACCGACCCATCTGTGTAGATGACCGCGTCACCGTCTAGCGAATTCTCGAAAATCAACGCTTGTACTTCAGTCTCAACAGCAGCCGGATTTTCTTGTCTGCATTTTCTATCTAGTTGGATGCAAACTGAAAAGGATGTGCAGAAGTCTGTTGGCACTTGCACCCACTCCTCGCCAGGTTCTAAGTCCTCAAGTGAACACACCTGTTGAAGAATGTCTTCGGCTTGACCCATCCACGACCGTCCTCTTTTTAACCTGCTGCCCTTCACCTTCCTAATTTCACTATGCAGTGGATGTTGTGTGTTTGCGTTAATTCTGAGGTAGGCGCGTGCCCTGCAAACTTGTATTCTCTCTTCAATGGTTGGAAAATCAAGAAGGTAGCGCATCGCCTTGCATGCTGTATCTCTTGTACATCCAAGAATAATGCGCATAGCTTCATTCTGTATCCTTTCCATCCTTTCTATCTGCTTATGGCTGAGAGTCAGGATTGCCATTGCATGCTCCAAAACAGACATGACCAGCCCCTCGTACAGAAGACATAGATGGCGCTGCTCACAGTTTGCTGCCGCCATCACCCGCATTGCTGCCACACCCCGCTTGGCCTTTGTTATCACCTGGTCTATGTGCACATTATAAGCAAGGCTTCGATCAAACCGTATCCCCAGGTAATTCATTGCCTGCGTTCTTTCCACCGTCTCTGAACCCAGCATTACAGTTGGTGTTGGATTGTTGACAATATGATTATTGAACGAGAACCAAGTCACTGTTGCCTTTGTTGGGTTGACCATTGCCCCAGCTTCATCACACCAAGTACTTATGCGATTGAGTTCGGTTTGTAGTTCCACAGCAACCTCCTCTCTATCCTTACCCTGACGATACATTAAAACATCATCGGCATATGACAATGTCCTGCCAGGTCCAGTGAATATGGAAGGGTATATACCTGGGAAGAGAGGAAGAGGAAAGCCAAAGAGAAGATGGGTGCAGGATGTGGCGGATGATCTCCAGATGGGTGTATCAGACGCGAGACATCTTGCTCATGATCGAGAGGTTTTCCGGAAGGTTGTTATGGGAGCGAGGTTTTGCAAATGACATGCTACTGAATGAATGAGTTTCTGTCCCGAGTCAGTATCTGACAAATTGTGGTTTCATTTAGAGATCAACAATTGTCACTTCTGACAACCCGGGGTTGTTCGCCAGTGATAAGTACATAACTTGGTGGCGGCGCACCCCCACTTCTGACACATGCTTTCATCCTATCCCTTCCATTATTTATAATTATATTTGTAACACTTGTGTGGTGTTTAGCCCTAATAAGTTTTTTTTCCAGATATTCCGCTTATGACATTAACGCCTATAACAAAAGGCAGCCAATATACACCTCAGCAATTTCCCACTTGTTTCTTTCCTTTTATATATCAGTCTTTGTGGATTTTACGGTTTTAATTTGAAGCTCCTTTGCGCACGTTTCCAACCACTGGACCTATAAAATATAACACCCCAACCACTTGACCTATAAGCACACTGCCGTAACCCTAAACTTTACCCCTACACCTTGCATGTCTTTTTCTACTTATCCGTGGAATTTTCCCGCGACACCGTTACGACATGCTAATAATACTGTGCTGAAAGACTTTCCTACCTCTAAGTCTCAGGCTGTATGATGATAGTGATTATGTCATATCCACTACTCTCATCATGTTCCTCTTGTACCTTGCGGTGTCGAGGTGAAGTATAAACTTCGTGAGAGTGCGCGATTATGGGCTTCATATATCAATATTCCCATGGACTCTGCTATTCCCTCCGTCCAACGTTTACGTGGTCGGCCTCTTTCTCTGTTTCCATCTGGTCTGTACATCATTGCTTGTTGTGGTATGCTGTTGACTGGTAACCTACTTGCATGGCCAAACCATTTGACTTGCTGCTTTCGAATAAAATCTAGTGTTGCTATAACCCCCACTTTAGTCCTGATTTCTCCATTTCTGATCTGATCTCTTCTTGATACGTTGAGTATTCTTCTCAGGAACCTAATTTCTGTTGTTGTGATTTTTCTTTTCTCTTTTTCTGTCATTGTCCAGGTTTGGCATTGGTAGCATAGAGTTGGTAGGAAGATTGTGTTGTATAGAGCTTTCTTAGTAGTAACTGATACATGTTTGTTCTTTAGTATTGGTGCCATTTATCCAATGAGTTGATTTGCCTTATTGCACCTATTTTCAATCTCGTCTTCTGATCTCCCATTTGATGATATTATACTTCCCAGGTACTTGAAACTCTTCACTTGTTTCAAGGGATGTTCGTTTAGGTGAATTGTTGTTATTTGTTCTTCTTTAGTTATAGTCATTACCTCTGTTTTGCTTGTGCTAATTTTCATATTATGTTCCCTACACATTTCGTTTAGACTATTCATGTGGTCTTGTAATTCAGCTTCTGATATTGCTATTAGTGCTTGGTCGTCCGCAAACAGGAGTTATTACAGTGTAGTGATGTTTCACACAGGTTATAAGGCACGTGATCGTATAGGACACAAGTCTCCGTTGTTTATAACATTCTTTATTTGTCGAATCGTTCCACTACAGCATAATGATAGTCTACTCAGAATCCGATGTTTACCTTCTTGCTTGCTAGCTGACCCCCAAGTGACGTGTGTCCCAGCCTAGATACACTTCTTCATTCGTGCACACACGTTCACTAGCTATGGTTTTCCCACTAGTCAAGGAATGCGCAGCATTCCTTAACTCTTTACTCCTAAGCTACTCTGTTACAATACCTCCCCTTCTTCAAGGAGAATTTTTCCCTGAAAAAATCTCAACCCCAACTCTTAACCCCCTTAACTATACATCTCTATACAATAACAACAATTCCATATAATTCTTAACTCAATTCTCATTCCCCTATCTCATCATAGCCAATTGCTAACCAGAGACAATAATACCGAAACTCTCTACAAAACTCGTTATAAAGTTCTCCAGAAAACTCTCTACAAAACTCTCCATAAAGTTCTCTAGAAAACTCGCTACAAAACTCTCCATAAAGTTCTCTAGAAAACTCCCTACAAAACTCTCCATAAGCGAACCGCTTTTAAAATTTAACCATCTAAATTATGATTGACAAAACTGAAGATATTCCCCTTATCCTTTAATTCTCCCTTATTCACATTCTCACTATTCTAAGATAGACAGAAAAAATAGTTAGATTGGGTAGTTAGATTTGGTAGGTGCGCACCTAAAAATAATAAAAGTAAGGAAAAAAGTAAGAAAGTAAGAAGTAATCACCTTTCTCTTACCATACATTCTCAAAACTTTATAAAAATAAAGTTTCAAAATTTATCTTCAGTTTCCGTCAATAATAATTGTTATTATCAAAAAAATATGTTAATCCAAAACTACCAGCTTTTGTATTATTCACCTCGTCAAGTTAAAAAAAAAACTCCAAATTATATACACTGTTAAGTACAGTCTTCTTCTTCCAATATCTATTTATTTAAATGCCAAAACTCAAGCTGGCATTCCCCCCATATTCTCCCATTTAACGCTGTTCAACCCAGCTCCTATTTTTAACCCAATCATTTACATTGCGAACGACTCAACTACTTTAAGTCATCTGTTTCCAAAAAAAAACAAGACTTCATATTTCTTCTAACTGAACGTCAAACTAATAATCATTTAAACACACTCAGGTTAACTCAATAAAACCAAAGTTTTGTAAACATAAGCAGCTAAGTCAACTTATTCATTTCATAAAGCGCAATTGAAGTTCAAACAATTGACTAAACCATATCAATCCCCTCATTCTTTGACATCATTTTTATCCCCACACATTAATCAAACATATATAACTTAAAAACCAACCTGATCATAAAACATATACCAATAATAATACCTTCTTTGTAAACACAAAAATATCGTGTCTAACTTCTTCTTCTATCTGCCATCTGCAGAATATTCCACCACGCTATTTATCTACCTCTTCTCCATTTTCTTAATAACTTCAAATTTTTTCGATAAGTGCAATATCTACATCAATGTCGCTATCCTCCCGAGGAGAGCTAACATCTTTCATATCAGCTTCTTCATCAGTTTCTGACTTTTCATCCATCTCTTGTTCCCCATCTGTATAACCATTACTAGCAACCGCTAATTTCTTCCTTTCTAAATCCAATCTAATTTTCCTGTCTTGCCGTCTCAACAAATTTTCAAATGGCGGCATATCTTCACCACTTGAAGAATTCACTCTAAGTTTTCTTTGTCTCTTAATTTCTTTTTCTTTCTGTCTATCCAACTTTCTTTTTACTGCCTGTCTTGTATTCATAAATGGTGGTTCTATTTTTCCTTGACTGATTCTTCGCTAATATAATCGTCATACATGTTATTTTCCTCTGTCATGACTGTTTTTGGTAATGTTTCTTCTTGTTCAGCTGTAGTAGATGCTGTTGTCACTTGTTTCCCATTCTCTATAGGTATAGGATATACCGATTGTCTGACCATCTGTCCACCTGACAATATTTCATCGGAACCATAATTATTATTACCATTCTCTGCATCCCTTTCCTCATTATCCCGCCTTAAGTGCTCTACATGTGAACGTGCAACATGCCCTGAAATTTGATTCTTAATAGTATATGACACTGGACCCTTACAACTCTGAATTATTCCAAGCTCAGTTACACGTATTTGTTATTTCCATATAACCATGGTCTTAATGCCTTCATGAGACTTCTAGTGTGCAACTCTGCTTCAGTCTTTTGTTGTTTTTGTGTTCCCCTTTCCAATAGATAAACATCTTTTGTATCATTTACTCCCATCCTTGGAATTCGTCTCCTGGCTTTTGCTACTTTTCTGCCATATATACTGTTATCTTGTTCCGAAGAGTCACTAACTAAAAATTTGCCTGCTTGTCTACCACTAACCATACCGCACGAGGAAACATCTCGCTTCGAGTCAGGATCGTTCCTATTCATTCCTTTTAAATCTCTGTCTGGTGTACATTCTATACCAAAATCTGTGAGGTCTGAAGATTCTGATTCATAAGATTCCTCGGTTCCACATCCACGATTATACATGAGCAAAGTTTTTCATTTCTAACCCTAACACTCTTTCTAATTTTCTTTCTGCTGTCTTCTGTCTTGGGTTGTCTAACTTTTGTACCTGTGTCTCTCTTTAATGCAACGGTGTTTCTCTTCGTCACTTTCAAGTCAGTTGGCTTTGATTGAGTTTCTACCAACTCGGTTTGACTTCCCTTCGTTATCTTGTTGTTTGGTTGTATCTGGGTTTTCTTTCCTACTATATCAACTTGTGTCTGTGTGTTCCGTTCTACCACTTCAATCATCTGCGTCTGTGTCTCTCTATCCTGTCTACCCCTACAAATTGAAAATACCTGTCGATCATCAGCTAAGGTTCTATTAGTCTGATGCTGATTTTCTCCTTTGTTTGACTTTGCGAGTGCATATCTCAATCTTCTGATTTCAAACCATTGATTTCGTAATGTTTTCTGCTCCTCACTATTAGATGGCCAGTTCCATTTTTTCTTATAAAAATTCTGTCTCTGCCAACTATTGTCTTCCGGCTTGCCATGTTGTCTCTCTTCATACCTTCGTGTTCTCGTCACGTCGTTTACATTCCATTTGTGACAGTTTCTGTCGTTGTTATAAAGCGGTTGTTTTCTAAAGCAGGTTGAGTTTTGATGTGGCCTTGGCGTAATGGTATCATACTGGCCATTCGATTGGAAACCTCGACTACGTTGTCTTAATACTGCATCCAACCTTGCTATTGCCCCACCAACTCCAGTCAGTACCTGTGAAAATTCTTGGGGTTGCATTCTAGAATCTGTACTGAAAATTATCAAGCAATATACAAAATATTTCAAACAATATTAATTTCAAATTCAGCAGCAATACATAATCTGTTCAATTAATTACTCTAATATTATCTAACTATACTAACTAAAGATTCCAATCGAAGATCCTGACGAAGAAAATTTTCTGTTGCAATCCCGAATCCTAATAAAAGAATTTAAATGAAGTCCTGATGCAGAAATACCAACACCACAAAACAAAGGACTCTAATCGACACCGTTGAAATGAGCAGAACAAAGAAGAGCCTTTAGATTTCTTAATTCAATCGAAGTCGAAGTCAGTTCTTTCCAGTTATTTTCCTGACGTTGATTGTGCTCGATATAACGCTCGCTACAAGACTGCTTGATTACTTGCTCGATTAACTGTATGCGTTGGACTTTAACTTCCGTCAAGCAAGGTCACCTTCACGCAACCGACAACTGCTCATGGTTTCAGCAAAAAATTACTTTCCAACAGCAATCTGGCATTTTCATATGTTTCAGCGTAAAAATGATTCAGTCGAGAATAATTGGATTTAAACCTGACGCTATCCACTCCCTTATTTGTTACGTGGCATCTCAACAACTGTCAGTTTAAATTGAGTATACCAAATTTTGACTTGAGATAATTTTCATCAATGCTTTCATTTAAGTGAAGTAACTGTAGAGAATATTGAGGATCTCGACTCAATAACTATGGAATTTGCAATATAACCTTGACTTCACCTTCAACAGTCCAATGAGTTACAACTCATAATTTTCACCATTCTTTGTTTTACTTGGAGTTTTATTTGGATCAGCTTATCGTTCTGTTGAAATCAAATCATTTCTGGTACTTCAAAATTGCATAAGTTGTAACATGTAATCAGCGAGTTCATTCTGATAACCTTGTGTACTAATTTTTGAGGCAAAACGGCATTACTTGATCTTATTATGCAATTAGCGTTGGTCAGTGATCAAGTTATTTCAGACTATTTATCAGATAAAAACATCAGTCTTTCAAAAAATTAAGTTTAACAATCAAACCTTCTGAGCTGTCCTGAGAAATCGATCTCCTTTTTAAACAGAAATACACTGAGAACCCACAACAACTACCCCTGGGCGGGCTTTCAGCTGTTGCGTTTCTTATTATTATTTACTTAAAAAACTTCCTTCTCCAGACGCCCAGACACAACAATATTCCATGGCGGTAACTCTCTCCTCAACATCCCATGTTGTTTTTTAAGGTCAAAGGCACCAAATCAACCTGTATTACAGTGTAGTGATGTTTCACACAGGTTAGAAGGCACGTGATCGTATAGGACACAAGTCTCCGTTGTTTATAACATTCTTTATTTGTCGAATCGTTCCACTACAGCATAATGATAGTCTACTCAGAATCCGATGTTTACCTTCTTGCTTGCTAGCTGACCCCCAAGTGACGTGTGTCCCAGCCTAGATACACTTCTTCATTCGTGCACACACGTTCACTAGCTATGGTTTTCCCACTAGTCAAGGAATGCGCAGCATTCCTTAACTCTTTACTCCTAAGCTACTCTGTTACAGAGTTCTCTAATGGTTAGATTTGCAGATGGTTCTTCTTCTGTGTTCTTGTCATGCGGTATTCTTGCTATCTCTGCTTGGCTGGTTTCTTTACATATGTTGTCCATATATGTTATGAACAAGAGAGGCTGTGTGATGATAGTGATTATGTCATATCCACTACAACCAATAACAATCGCCATCTTTAATTTGTTACTTTATTTCGGTTTTTATATGAATATCTGTAATCCATAATCCTAATCCGTACCCCTAACTTGTGTATGATAGTGATGTTTCTACAACACTTATCACACTAAACCATACCCGCCTTTAAATACCAGTGGTTACTTATTATTAGATATATAAGGAAAACAACCCTAGCGTTTCTGACGATCGGATCCACAAAACGCCATTATGCCCCACAGAGAGCCCGTCTGTGCCGTCAGCCGAACAAGTTTACTAAGGAAAACTGTGAAAGTTTGCACTAACGTTAACCTATTTAATAACACCCACCAGACGTCGCCATCGACAATTACGAGAAGCTAATTAACAAGACATAATTAACACACATACAATATATTACTGTTTAAGTAAATAAAAAAAAATTAATACACGTTACTTAGAAACACGAGTTATTTCCACTTAGTGCACCACCCTTTTCCGCCCTTGACCTACGTCCAGGCAGAGCCAGGAGAAAAATCTATAAAATCTAAACATAGATTTCAAAAAGAGGTGGACGATCGATAATCAGTAGAAATATAGAGGAAATATCCTCCTCAAAATGTACTGCGTAGGACCCTACGATACTACGATCTTGTAGTTAAAATATCAACAGCCAAATCCATTTACAATGCACACGGGTTCCCAGCTTGGAGACAGCAATGTCAGCCTGAGATGACAGAAAACTTCCTGGTACTGAAAGAAGAACACTTAGAATGAAGCAGAAAGAATAACATCAGCCCCAGATTACACACATGCAGGAGTATCCAACATACGCAGAACAGAGAAAATCATTGGAGAACACTATACATGGAGATGTCAACAAGCCCAAATTGATTGCTGCTTTCTTTACAATATATTCAGGCTGACGTCTGAGGATATACGACGGCGATAAAGAAATATCGACAGTGAATTCGGCGAGATATTAAATATGTGACATGTTCTTGATTGTTGCTGTTGGCACGACTAATTAACTGGAGTTACTTGTGACGTGTTGTTGACGATAACAGGTTTAGCCATTTATGCAGTAGCGCTGGAATTGCCAGTAAGGCGTCGAATTGCCTGAATCTTTGTCTTGAGTGTACGACAGCTTAAGGAGGGATACGGCTGGACAAGAATACCGTTATGAGAAGATCAATGAAGATTCGCTGGATGCGGTCTTGCTGCTTAATGCAGGGACCCTTGCGTTGGTATTTCTTCAGATTAGGTTTCATGCTATTTTATGGCCTAGAGAAGAAAACATTAGTCTCCAGGAAAAAGACGCGTGGGTACACATACGAATACAGAAAGGACATGCGGCAACATTACTGTCGCGTAATGTTGACTATTTCGATAGACAAGGATCAGAAATAACAACCAATAGACTTTCAGGAATCCGAAAGACTAATCACTGTCGAAGAAGAGGCCGAAATAGCTCGAACTAGGAAGTACGATTCGGAACTGTCCCAGGAATGACCAGGTCTTCAGACAGTGTTCAGGCACAGATAGGTCAAGCGAACAACCGTACTAGGAATAATTCTAGACAGTAGGCTTAATGAATCTGGCGACGAATGCCTGCAAAAATTAAAGAACCCCCTTTAACTGATCCATTCTCACAACATGGAGGAAGAGTACAAATATAAAGTTACAACTTGCATTCCTTCTCTCTCTCTCTCTCTCTCTCTCTCTCTTCTCTCTCTCTCTCTCTCTCAGTATCCTAATATTAAATTAGAGTATAACAGCAACAGACTAAGTAGGTTTTCTGGTATCACATATAACTATTAATTTATTGAAAACTGTGGCATGTAAAAGTCTGTTGCCCGAGTGTGTAGGCAATCAAATCCTAGACTAAGTTGGCAGGCTAAAGGTTTCAGCCGAGGAGGTTGGCCACTCAGCTCAAGACTTGGGTCCGGCTTGTCAACTCGGGTGAAGTTCCAGTTCAGGTTGCGGATTCACACTCCGTCAATAGACATGGTGCTCACGACCGGTAAGTATGCGTTGCTGCAAGTTGCTGGCTCATAGTACCACCAAAGAAGGTGCAGAACTTCCAATTTGTGGTGATTAAACCTCTCCACGGGGGAACAGTGCCACTAGCAGTGTAAATATTACTTTTGGGTATCAATTTGGCTCGCAATTTGCTTTTCCCAAATATCGGCTAACTAGAGCCTGGATTATTTTGTTGCAATATGTCTTTTTACAGCTAGTATCGGCGCCTGTGTCCACGCCGCTTCGGGTCAGTCGACCAAAAGGACGATCTGCCGGCTGACGACAACTGGCCAGGCAGATTCTCGTGTTGCCACCCGGGTCGCAGGCTAAAACTGAATATGTTATTCAGCCAAACTTGCGCTGGGGCAGAAGGCATGCACAACCAATAGTTCTATAATATACTGTATAATATATATTTTAAAAACACTAGCATATTCACTAGGTTTACAGGAGATTAAATAGATTAAATTCTCGCCAATAATACAGGGATATTTATGGATATCTACAAACATGGGAAATTAGGGAAAAGATCGTTTTCCTAGATATATTTATAATGAAAAATATGATCTGCACTGTAATTTAAGCAAAAATAAAGTGGGAGACTGTCTATTACGTCACAATTACGTATGCTTAGCTATGGACAGAAAGTGACGGAACGACGACAATTCATGTTTTAAAACCAGGTCAGAATGTTTAAATAAGTCAATAATTTGTGGAAGCCTGAAACAGTGCGCCATGACGTTTTCTTGCCCGTATTTGTGTATTGGGAGCTGCGGTAGCGTGATAGATTGACACTCGTCTGTCATCTCCGTTGTAAAAGGTTTCGATCTCCATTAGGGTGGATTCGGCTTTTTTTTTTTTAAATTGACATGAGCTTCCAGGTCAACACAACCTACAATGGGAACCAGGAAATGGCTTGGAAAGTAAAGGCGCCAGGTGTTTTACTGACCACATCACCCGCGAGTGCCGACTGATCTGTAAAATATGGATCAGCAACAAGTCCAATGCGAATAAAAGTACGTAAAAGAAACCTTTACTTATTCAAGTATTGTTACGTTATTACTGTTTAAAGCCCTGTGCGATCTTGGTCAATATTAAGTTCATGATATAATATTTATGTATAGTGTATCTCAAGTGCACATCTTCTCAGAACAACAATGTAATATTGACCTTTAGTATACGGCATGTAATTGTTTTAGCGGTTCTCTCCGCGTTGGTAAGTTACGGGGTATGTGAGCCGGTGGCTCAGAAAGAAATGGCAAACTACTGAGCGTAATCTTGCCTAGTACATCAACAGCAGCTGAAAAATGCTGATGTTGACTGCAAGGTCATGTAAGGAATGCAAAAAAAATGTTGAATGAGAAGTACTGGAGAGAATTAGAAATGCCATCATGGTCTTAGATCGATGAACGGAAACTTCTAACTGAAGGACCTACTGGTAGAAAGAGGCCCGTCACAGAGGAATTCTATAATTGTCAAATGAACTAATTGGATAGCGCGTTCAACCCCTACATCGGTCAGTTGGACTAAAATGTTGATTTCTCGTTCTTGACTTGGGGACGTGAATAATACAGTAAATTAAAAGTACCCTAGAAGTGGGTTGGCCTGATGGCGAGGGACACTGGTAATAGGGAAAGATAATCCACACGCAAACATCAGTCCAGTGCACCAGAAATAGCAGCACATGTATGGACTACACTTGAGTTCAAAGCGACCGGACCATAAAACAACAACAACAACAACAAAACCCATGGACCGGACCTGAGATGACACGGCTGTCACGTGTCATGACGGGCGGAAACTGCTGTCAAAGTTGGCAGTCAATAATCGCCCATCGGGATGCGAAACCAAGAATAAATTCATATCTGGAATGGAGGAGTGATACGTTCAGAAACGGCACATCAGTCTTCGGATTGAAGAACCTAACACAGGATGAAATATGGCGACGTGGAAACATTGCAAATTGTAAAGTCGAGTACCTTTGCAATGACAGAATGACAGACCAATGACAAGGTGTTTGTGGGCGTCAGGCGACTATTAATACAGTCAATATGATATGTAATGACACATTAGTTTAGGTCGATGGATGACGGTAGAATAAAAAAAGGAGCAATTTGTGTGTGTGTGAGTTACAGAGGAAGGGGCTGACCACGTAAACGATGAACACAGGAAGTAGCAGAGTCCATGGGAATCTCGAAATATAAAGTCCAAGAACGGGCATTCTCCCTCTGTTATGCTGAGATGTACGGCAATATGCATCCACTACCCCATGTGGACAATAATCGCCTTCGGATTGATAGGACTGTAAGGGTAAAATCATATTAAGCTGCTTTTGTGGCTGTCTAGTCACAGGACTATCATTCTGGGCCGGTGATGGACCCTACTATAACTTGTGGTTGAACGGGGTAGGGGCAATGGTGAAATCGAAGCGAATCTCCCGTTGTTTATACTTCACCTCGACACCGCAAGGTGCGGAACAAGATGAGATGAGATGAGACAGATGGGTAAAAGATCTCGGGGTCGGCCTCTACTACGATACAAGATGTGTGTAAACGGGACATGATTGATACAGGCATTGATATTGCACATTGGGAGCAAGTCGTCGCTGATCGTGTTGCATGGAGGGCAATGATCAGAAATGGAATAAAGACAAAGGGAAAAAATGATTGCAGATAGGTCATGCACTAAGAGTGTGAAACGTAAGATGGTGCGTATTGGTGGAAGTGACCGTGTGTTCACAAGCATCCATTATGGACGAACATTTACAGCGCGAATTGGTATGATCAGTCACATTCGTTACCGCCGTGGGTTGTAGTTATTATGCCTTTTTTGAAGCACAAAGTAACAAACTATGGTCTGTCCAGATGGCAAAAGTGCCAACAGCATATAATGAAATTAAAAGCTATTTATAGATTCATCAGACACACATATATATGTGCCGTCTGTCTCGGGCTCCGAAGGTTGTGGGTTCGATTCCGGGCCGCAGCCTTCGGTTCATAAGTGCATTTTTTCGGAGACTCCTGACGGTCGTCGCTGGAGCTACGGAGTTCGTGCTTTGTATGACACTTTCCGCGCTGCGGAAAGGGACTGAGCCATACTGGATATAAACCCGGTGCAATGAAGTCGACCCTGTCGACTTTCAAGCGACACATATATGTGCAGTTGTAATTCAGTAATGGTCAACAGAAACACGATGCGTGTCATTAGAAGGGGAAAGCTGGGGTATGTCTTCATATCGGGAAAGTTGGAGGGAAGGAGAGGCAGGTGGATACCAAGAGACATTATTGCATGGAGGACCATTAGTATCAGAAATGAGTGGTAGCACATTAGACAGAAGGCTTTGGGCAGACATGGTCACCAACACCACACGGCATGGACTGTTACAAAAAGAAGTAATTAACATACTGTGGTCGAGAGGTCAGCGTGGCCGAATGGATAAGCGCGCTCGTTCTTAAACATCCAATGTCCTGATGCTGAGGTAGAGGGTTCAACCCCCTAAACCGGTCAGTTGGACTAAAATGCTGACTTCTCGTCTTTGACTTTGGGACGTAAATTACAAGTACCTCTGAAGTCGGGGTGGGTTCGCCTGATGGCGAGGGACACAGATAATAGGGAAAGCTAATCCACACGCAAAATTCAGTCCAGTGCAACTAGAAGTAGCGCGTGTGGACTACACTTGAGTTCAAAGCGAGCGAGTGCAAAACAAAAAACAAAAAAGTAATGTGGTGTGTGTTAAAACAAGAAAATTGAAGCTATGGGAAGAAAAGCGATATTTGGGCCCTCATCATAACATATTAAGACCATAAATCGAATGCCTGTGTGCAGAATATAATCAGTGTATACAGAGTACGGACGGCGAGACTGGAGTTCCTAACGCGAAAATAGGCACACTCCAACGTGAGTGGAATACGGTCTTATTTGGATAAGTAAGTGCATGCGTTAAGCCCAACTGGGTTGTTCAACACTCCTTTGACATCAATGGGGAAGGGAGAGAAGGGGAAGTGTAACAGTACAGCGAGGTAATGAAGTTGATGGCATCAGAGACAACACAACTCCAGCAGTCTCCCGATGTATAGCATTTATTGGAGTAACTTCAATATTACAGGCTCGTGATAACAATCCACTTTGAATATATTGTAGACAAACAACAGAGGTCCAGCCAATTCAACATACCAGATGACGACTTTTATACGACCTCTCCCTAAGACTGCTGGCTAGTAACTAATAATGTTCGCTACCCCTAGCGCGTGAGCGTCCCTAGTTACATTTACATCTCAGCGGGGTGCTCACGCGTGCATTGAAGGCTAGACCCTTTTTCCCTTGCACGCCCATCTAGATCTCCTTAACAGGGACAGACACTCTGTTATAGGAGTCTGTACTGGCTAGATAAAACCCAGACGTGGGCATAAAAACTCCTGCGAAACTCAAATTCAAATACTGACAAGGGACACACATGTGCTTGCTTGTGTTCGCTGGCTTGTGAACTCCAGCGTGAAGTCCTGTATGTCGGATGAATACATCATGTTGTCCAACATCAATGTGATGTCATACCGGACCTGAGGTTTGCGTGAGTATCCGTTGTCCCATGTCTGGCTTATTGGTGTGCAGACTAGTGGTTCCTCGTCATGCAGGCAGATACTCTCCGGCTTCGGAGGAATCATCGATCCTACTGATGTTAGCCAGGTCCCCGAAGGACGCACGGCGTGGACGTGTCAGCAGGTCTTGGCCAGTATAGAGCCCGGCCCTGGTGCCTTGGAAACACCTCTGCGTCCTGGACAAACATGTGAAAACAAGTCACGCAAAGCAGAGCGCAGAGTGGGACGGCCCTACAATTAATTAACCTTCTAAAGGGCATATAAGCAGGTAAGACAAAAAATATAAGTGTCGATATACAGACATTTTTTTAGCTTTACATTTATTGTCAGAGAAATGAACAAGTAATCTACTATAATTCTTACAAACGTATGATTATTAGCAACGTTCAAAATGAGGTAAAAATCCCGTTTTCACCTGTTTGGAATAGTAACGGAGTAAAGTCGCTTCATTAGCAACGCTGGAGTGAAACACAGCCAATGGTATTATGTTATTGAAGTACTATCATCCAATGAAACCCACTCGGCGGCGTTCGAACAATCCCGCAGTTTCACGTCTGGCTGCCGCAGACGAGTCTTTGCATGTTGCTTGTTTCTTCTTGTTTTGTCTCAACTTTAGATCCATGTTATACAATGACATCGAAACAGCTTGTAAGTTTAGAATCTAGTTGCATATAAAGTGTGGGAATCTTTAGTAGAGTGTAATAATAAGAAATTATTTACTTGGTATTTTATAAGTGTGTATTTTCTATTAATTAACGATCGATCGTCTCGCCAAAGTCTAGTCTGTGCAAGCTCTTGTGTGTGTTGTTGACACAGCAGCAGACACACCACAGCCAGAGAGTCATAGTAATTAGTTAAATTAGTATACTCAGTATACTGTTACTGTTAGTTAGTGTTGTGACCGTTGAGTAGTTTGATGAAATACTATTTTTTTTCTAAGGTATGGTTCTATCTTTTCTTTTTTTTCTAGGAAAATATGGTTTATATATCAGTTCTGGATTATAGTATTGTATGAACTATGATTATATTTATAACTAGAAAAATGTCATTGATTTAGAATGCAAATGAAATTAGTTCCAAGCAGAGATATTAGTATCAAAATTACCATTTAGCATTGATTACTTATGAATAATATGAAAACAATAGATACTTGTACATTTGATGCTGTATCCATAAACAACGTAGACCTCATCATTGACATATGAAATAATTAATAGTGAAGACAAACAATAGTCAATAGGTGATGGAATTTATTGCCTGGCAAATTTTGCTGTATCTTGTTAGGTGCATACTACAGTCAGCATAAAATGAAGCAATCATTCCATATAGTATAGATACAATATGGAACACACGTAATGCCACAATAGTTTTAACAGATGCGATTCTGTGCCAAACAAAAAGTAGTTTAGATTAGAACAAACAAAAACATATGGCAGAAAATGGGAAGTAGGGGTGTGTCACAGTTATGACTTAAAAGTTGTTAATATGGTAGCAGACATGTAATATAAAGCAATGACATTTCAGTGATATATAAACACATGGCAGATAGAGAAGTCGCTTAAGATGATTAATCATCCCATAGCAGTTAATGAGTTAAACTGACCATCATATCTTGGAGCAGGATATTCAAGACAGCAGTCGAATCATCATTCCTGCCATGCGATATCCAGGGGTTCATCATAATTTAAACATTTCAACTCAGAAATAAACCACGGCTCAAACGCAATTGGCAGATTCAGAGCCAACGAACTAAATAATGACGGAGTCCACACTGAATAACGTCAGTTATTACACCGTTTATTATCACAGCGCAGGCCTACTGTAATCATAATGAGAATAATAATCAATCAATCAATCATGTGCCATGCCGGAAAGCGTGGGCGGTCATGATTCGCCATTTCACTCGATCACCAGAGTCGTGGATCAGCTCAGTGTTCCTGTCTCGTCCATGCCATGTGGCCAAGCCATCCAGGTATTTTCCTCTCGGTCTTCCTCTTGGTCTGTTCCCTTCGATCTTGCCAGCTGTCACTAAGTTCTCCAGTCCATTTCTTCTCATAACATGTCCAACAAATTTTGACTGTCTACGTCTAATTTCTCTAATCAATCTACGATTTTCATTTGTCTCCTGTAGTACTTGGTCATTGGTTTTTCTATCTGTCCATGGTATTCTTTGCATTTTCCTCAGAAACCACATTTCTGCAGCCATCAGATGTTTTTCTGCTTGACTGCACATTGTCCAAGTTTCACATCCATACAAAAGAACAGGCTCTATGTATCCCTTCAACACTCTTTTTCTCGTTTCAATTGACATCATTTTATTGGTCAGAATGTTTTTCATCTTGCTAAAGGCTACTTTCGCAATGGCGATTCTTGTTCTAATCTCTTCAAGGCATCTGCCATCAGATGTTATGACTGTTCCGAGATAATTGAACCGATTCACTTGTTGAAGAATATTCCCATTTACTTGTATATTACATTGTGGTACTTCGTTCTTCCTAGTGACGACCATAACCTGTGTCTTCCTACAATTTAATTCCAACCCCAGCTGCTCACTGAGTACAACCACAGCGTCTACTAATTGTTGCAGATCCTGTGCATTGTCTGCAATCAATACTGTATCATCTGCATATCTAATGTTATTTATGTTTCGTCCTCCAATGCTGATTCCATTTAGGTCTTCTACATTTCTGAAAATATTTTCACTGTATAGGGAAAAAAGATCTGGAGACATTACACATCCCTGCCTAACACCTCTCTTAATAGGTTGGTATTGTCCTACTTCATTATCAATCCTTATGGCAGCTTGTTGTTTCCAATATATGTTTTTTATAAGTCTAATGTCTTTCCCATCAATTTGTAGATCTGCAAGCATATCCACAATGTTGACATGTCTAACTCTATCAAAAGCCTTTGTGTAGTCAATAAAGCAAAGATGTATATCCTTGTTTACTTCTAAAGTACGTTCAATAACTGTTCGCAGCATATACACAGCATTTACTGTACCCTTTCCTTCTACAAAACCACATTGTTCTTCCCCTATTTCAGGTTGTATTTTCTTCCTCACTCTTTGCATGATAATTCGTAACAAAATCTTTGTGATGTGACTCATTATACTAATTGTTCTATGTTGATCACATTCTAAGGTTCCTGATTTCTTTGGGATTGTAATAAATACAGAGTTACGTAATTCAGAAGGTATATCTCCAGTATCATATAATGTGTTCAGCAGTCTAGTGACTTGCTCTAGACCAAATTCTTCTAAAGCTTTAATCATTTCTGTTGTGATGTTATTTGCACCGGGGGCCTTGCCAGCTTTCATATGCTTAAGAACATTTTGAACCTCCATCTTTAAAATTGCTGGTCCTTCATTATTAAATCTAATAGCATACTGTTCATCTCTGTTATCATTATACAGGTCTTTCACATAATCTGTCCATACATGTAGAATCTGATCTTTTTCTATTATGATTTTGCCATCTTTAGTTTTTAGACAGCCTGTTGATGTACTTGTTCTTTTATTAGTAAGTTCCTGAATTCTTTTGTGCACTAATTTGGTATTTTGACTGTTGTGTTGTTTTTCAATTTCTAAGCACTTTTCCTCAAGCCATGATTCTTTTGCCTTCCTACATAATATTCTGACTTGTCTGTGAATTTCTTCATATTTGGCAGGATTATTTTTGTTGAGTCTTCTTGTTTCCATTAAGTGTAAAATTTCCTCAGTCATCCATTTCTTACGACCCACCTTCTTTAATTTTGGAATAGTTGTTTCTGCAGCCACATTGATTGAATTCTTTAACATTTCCCATTGATCATCCACATCCTGGAATAGGATCTCTAGATCAGACAATATTTCAAATCTGTTCTGTACTTCTATGTTGAATTTGTTTTGTATTTCCTTGTCATTACTCAATGTACACAATTCATATTTAGTGTTCCCTGTTGTATACTTGACTTTCTTCAACTTTATCCTCAATGTTCCTGTGAGTAATCTGTGGTCACTATAACAATCAGCACTGGGAACTGTTTTTGCTACTGTTAGCGCGTTTCTAAATCTTCTGCTAATGAGAATGTAGTCAATCTGGTTTCTAGTCCTGCTATCAGGACTCCTCCAGGTTCATAATCTTCTAGGAATAATAATAATAATAAATAATTACATACTGATATTGATCCTGTTGTGGCCAGGATGGGCAATATCCTTTGTACATATAAAATTGCTCATATGTTACTGGCCAACTCTGCCCGAATCTTGACTGTCATTGCTCGTCCTTTCCGTCTTCTAAGTTCTTCATGCCGTTTCAGACATAGCGTTTTCTGTATTCATCTGTGTGTTTGCTTAATGCTTCTATGAATGTTGTCCTCCTTGATCATCTCGTCCATTTCCAGGCATACTTTAATCACTGACGTGATATCCCGCCAATATTAAGCCAGCCGAGTCACATAAGTTGCCGCCTTTTAGAAAGTCCCAAGTTTGTCTGTTTTTTATTGTTGTTCACATTTGTTCATGACGTCTTTGTGTTCCGACGTAATACGCCTCGATACATTAGCGCTTCTGTTCTGGGATTATTTGGTCTCTTATGTTTACGTCATTATGCATCACCTGTTACTTGTCAATTCCCAACAAAAGAAGACTACAAGTCACATCATCATTATCTACAAAAATAATAATTTATATTAAGAAATACCACCATCACAACTTTGAAAGAGGAGTGGTGGTTGAGTGACTAGAACGCCAGATTATCCTTTAGAAGACCCGTTCGAATCCTCTGTTAGGTGTGGGATTTTTTCTGTCGGGGGCAAAAAGAAAATCCTAACCTGCACAGTTCGCGGCGACTGCACTAGCCAGGTGGCCTTAATTCATCAGGCTCAAAGCGCCTATCACAACTACTGTTGTGGATACATAGTCTCATTATGGTCTTATGTGATGGATGCGGGTTCACATCTCCTGCACTCCAGATCCAGGTGAGATCATACAGTAAAAATGCCTTTTTTATGCTGATTAAAGACAAGCTCCTGGATACTGAAGAAAACAGCCTCTGAAGTGGCTCACTGAAAAGTAGATAGAGCTGCACTTGGTATTCAAAGAAGGAAAGTAGTTTGACATCTAGAGACATTTTAAGATGAAGCTGCTAAACAGGGCATTTTATCTCTCCATTGCTCTCCTGGTAATTACCGTATTTTACGGACTAGAAGACGCTATGGACTATAAGACGCACCTTAATTTTTAAGCAATTTTTAAAAAAAATAACATTTAATTAATTTCGAGTATAAGACGCACCTGAATTTTGGAGGCAATTTTTTGAAGAAAAAAGTGCGTCTTATACTCCGTAAAATATGGTGTATATATAATAATCCAGCGATTGATTTACATATACTTAGCTCATGCGTTAGCACATACACGTTTAGCTGGGAAAATAATACAAGAGTGAGAGTTATAACTAACCTAATAATACTGCGTCAGACAATGATTATTGAGTTCTGTTGTCTATGAGAGATGAGTCATTTGATGGTGTTAGTGTGTGATGAAAGAATGAGTTATGAATGAAATGTTTTTATACAATTTTTAAAAATGGAATGAAGTAAACCTTGGGTCAGAACTCAACTTCAGACTATCCAGCTGGTTATAATTGGAGCTGAGTCGCTACAGATATTCTCCTTAAGACCTTCAAATTGCTTTCCGTCACTTGTGAAAATTAAATATAGCCAAATACAAATTATGTAGATGTCTTGTATCTACACATATCAAACACTCAGTGGCCTGCTGCGACTGGAGTCACCTGGTGCACACGACTTTCCAACCTGGTACGGCTGTTCCTTTGGAGAACTCATTTGCGTCACTTATGTGAAATTGTGTCAGTTGTCAAATCATAATATACTTGAGGTGTACACTGGTGGTGTTCCCTCGACTTCCGACAGTTTGCAGCTTAACTTTCCTAGCCTTTGTCTAAATAGGTAACCCTGCAAGGCAGCAAGAGGGAGTGGTTATGGCACCTCTCATCCACCAATGGTCGTATCACAATTGTAGGTATTTTCTACAATTAAGTGCACCACGTAACTGACCTGTGATGATACAGTATGCATGACTAGTATGTTGAAGAGTGGTTACCAAAAAAATTAAGTCTAAACTAATATGGCTGACATGAGATGCTGTGATAATGTATGCTTGAAAAAAAGTCTTTGAGAGGCAAAGAGCTTTAGCAATCAGTTTTGTGGCATCTTGCTGTTATGTTAGGCCCATGATTTACAGTGATTTAAATGTAAATGAGTAATATTTGCATCATGCAAACTGTCATTATTATTCCCAGATACATCTCCATTCTACGGGGGTGTTGACGACCTGTTTTGATTGGCCCTTTAGGCCTTGTCAGAAGCAGGCAAGTTCTGAGTATTGGTGGTTGCATTAGATTATTTTACCTAGGGCCACAGAGTTCATAGCTGAGTGCATGTTAGTTTCTTGAATATACACTCATCTACCAACACTGTGGCTTAGGGTTTGATCCCCTGTGGTGCCTGACATTTTCTGATCGTTAACAGCCAAATAACTGTTGATTATCTTCAGCATGGCAGTTCCCTTATGTTTCATTGCCAAGGTAATGTTCACATTAACTAAGAACACACTGGGTATAGATTTAATGCCTGTGTTTCAGACAGTTGTAATAAACAAGTTTTTTAATGTGTGCTGATTTTTCACACGTGATTAATTAGTTCATAATATTTATGTCCTTTACAAAGTCATTAGTCATTAGTGACGGTTCCAACTTCACGGCAATGGGTCGTCCCCATTATGCTCCGTTCCTGTGCCAGTGAATATCACACAAAATGCTCCTCACTGCCCTATGTGAAAAGTGGAACAGACAGGAGTCTCAACGAGCCAACAGCCCGCATAGGTACACTGTGCGTAATGCCACCGACAGAATGCCAACACAAAAGTCCTCCACGAAAAATAACGTAAAAAATAAACAGTTTAACATCGATGGAAGCTGCAGTCACTAGAAAATAATTACAAAGTCAGCATCTGTCTGTGGCTTAGGGGTAGTGAGTGCAGTTTCAAAATCCCTTCATACCGGGTTTGAAGCTAGGCACCGGTGATTTCTTAGCTGATCACTGTGTATTGTTTTTTTTTTTACAATGGTGTGAGTGTTGGCTGTGAGGAAAGCTATAGCAAACAATTGAACTTAATATTACCTAGAAAATCACAAATGGCCAATAAATTCTGGGGTTGCTTGTGACATCATTTAAATGACACGCAATTAACCATTTTTCAGATAGTTCTTTTTTTTTTTTTTTTGGTGTGGTTTGTTTGTAATTGACTCTTTCTTTTCTTAGAGTGTGAATACAAGACTAGCTGACATGGATAACAACATTGATGTGTACCTGGCACGGAAAATGAGACCAAGTCATGGAATCTCACGGCTTACTCTTGGAGAGATTGGCAATCGTGTGTCTGCCATAACTATAGACACTTCAAAAGGTGGTGCTATCAAGAAAGAAATTTTGCAGCCGGCTAGTGGAGTTTTGACACATGTACAGACTGCTAACATTAGAATACCATCTACGGTCTGTGATATATCCACACATAACCAAAAGGACATCAAACAGCTGCCGCAACATACAAAAATTCTGAAGGCTGAGACGGTGAGTATATACATGTTTGTTGGGTTGGTTTATATTTTAACAGATTATTATAAATGATAAAATAACAGGTGCAATCCAAACCTATTTCTTTTGTTTTTTTTTAAATTTCATATTAAAAATTAAAAACTTAACCTTTCTTCTAAAATATTAGCACTTTATATTTCTTGCATGTTTTAACATATAGAGGAATATTTTTTTTAAAGTTTTTTTAACAAAACATTTAAGATATTATTTAAATATAACTTGATTACTTTGCTCCCGCAGTAAATACTTGATGCTCTAACAATTAAACAGTAGTAAATAGTAGAGTTAATCAGCTTTAATATTACATAAACATGAATTGTTCATTTAGATATTTATGGTAGTATTTTGTTCCTTCTCACAACATTGCTCTTTGTTAAAAATATCATTGTGAAACTTATATATTATGGTTCTTAAATATTGCTTCATTTTTAACCTGTTGAAATAGGATTTGGCCCCTGTCAAAGTTGAATGGATACCTGACCACAATTTATTACCTAGTGTGTCTCACGTCACGGAAAGTGATGCTGCCTTGTTTGAAACCTTGACCCATGATGTGGCTCCTATGGACATTAGTGACCATGGGATGGGCATTTTTTCTCAGTCGGCTTTAATCGAGCAGATTGAGGACATTGATGCAGAGGATAGCGACAACCCACAGCTTGTCAGCATTTATGTGAACCCGATATATTCCTACATGAGGCAACTTGAGGTAATTTGCTTTTAAACATTAATTTCTTTCTTCATAATATAATAGATGATTGTTAAATACAGGACATTTTGTTAGAGATGTGTTAAGTGTTATTTGATGTGTTATTATAATGAGTCTGCAGAGGTGGTACTAGAGTATATTTGTTTTTTCTCCTATTTGTTACTTCTTTTCGTTATTGCCACATATTTCAGTGTGAAACAGGGTCACAGCTGTTCTTGTGCCTCAGTTTCTTTGGTCTGCTTTTCTAATCTTTCATTAAATTATCTTTGGATATTTTTAAAAAAATTGTTTGTTTGTTTTGTTCTCTGGTTGAGAGCGCTTCTGCAGGACATATCTCTTCTTTGCATGTCTTATCTTGAATGTCATCATTTTTCTGTTGCACTCATGTTTGACTCTTTTCCAACATTCTGTATTGTTATTAGAAATGCCAGTCAGATGTAATTCGAAAAGTATTTATAGTGGATGTATATACATTTTGAGACTGTTGCATTTCTGACACATACAATTGACAGTTTTACATTTGTGTTACATTGTGTAGTCTTTGATACTGGCCAGCAAACATATTCCATGCTAGTCTAAAAGCATAGATGGGATATTTGCTTGTTCATGTTATGAAATCTCTAATGGTTCTCCCTCTTCCTTGACTTGTGACAGATATTTAAAGTTTTTAGCCCTCTGTATACATGTATGCATATGTTTACACTTTCGTGTGTTAAAATTAACTACAAGCATCTTTTGCATTAGGCTGGTTTGATCACTGTAGTTAGTGCCTTTCTTTTATTTGTAGTTCAGAAAGTGATACAGTACAAAAACTGTCCACGATCTTCAGCCTTCAGTTCTTTCCAATTACCAATACTAGCAGATGTATTACACATACGTACAGATCAAAAGCCACTTATTTTAAATTGCATGAAAATATTGATCCCATGTAATTATCATGCAGTAGCTCTCAGAACATCACAGTCTATCCAAAAGATTCCCGATCCTTGGCCAGTTCCCCTACCTCATGTATTTTCATGTCCAAGGTGTCTTCAATGTTTCTGTGTAAGTATTCAAGATAATTGACCTCTACCTCTTCTGCCATGAGCTAAACTGTCAATCGCTGTTCTTTCAAACCATTGTGATGTTTATTATGGTCTAGGTAGTTCAGTTTCTGAGACATGACACTGATTATGAGACAGTCTTTTTTAATGTTCAGATCTTAAAGAATCTTTGTTATGTTACCTCTTTTTATTCCACAGTATTCTCAGAATCGTTCTTTAACATTTAAATTCTTCTTCTTCTTCTTCAGCTTTCCGAGCCATTGAGGTCCTTTGCTGCAAATACAATCCGTCTCCATTCGTCTCTCTGGTGGACCTTCTCTTGCCAGTCGTTGATTCCAAGTGCTTGTAGGTTTGTACATGTATTATCTCTCCACCGTCTTCTTGGTCTACCTCGAGGTCTATGGTCATTTATTTCCTGAG
The DNA here is from genome assembly GCA_014155875.1 of Cepaea nemoralis. Lineage (NCBI taxonomy): Eukaryota > Metazoa > Mollusca > Gastropoda > Stylommatophora > Helicidae > Cepaea > Cepaea nemoralis. The sequence goes on from JACEFZ010014196.1 coordinate 38,439, forward strand.
TGTAAGCGAGTTTTGTTTCCCTATTATCTTCCATTCTTTCTATATGCCCCAGCCATTGTAGTCTATTAGCCTTCATGATACCAGTGATTAGCGGGGACTTAAACAGATCATAAATGTCTTTGTTACTTCTTCTTTTCCACTCTCCACTTTGTGTATCCCTAATGGGTCCAAAGATGAGTCTTAAAATTTTGTTCTCAAAGGTTTGTAACAAGGCTTCGTCTCCTTTCGTTGTACTCCAGGTTTCAGAGCCATACAGCACAACTGGTCTGATCAGTGTTTTGTATATTGTGATTTTGGTGTTACGAGATAGCACCTTTGATTTTAGTAGATGTTGTAGTGCATAGTATATCTTATTTCCAGAATTGATTCTAGTTTGTATTTCTTCCCTTATGATGTTGGAGCAGTTGAAGATTGTACCCAGGTATCAGAGGAAGGCTAACCTCATTAAAAAATGCCCGCCGGAAGTCGGAAGTGTCGTCCTACGGGTGGCAAACTAAAAATTGACACTACGCAATTACGTCCGAGTGAATTGTCTCGTCCGAGTGAATTGTCTCTTGTGCTAGGAACAGCTCTGACTACCTAGTTTCCGAATGCCGCTCTTGTTCGGAACAGCTCTGACTAGGTAGTTTCTGAATGTCCGACGTGTCTGGAACAGCTCTGACGGACACAACGACAAGCACATGTCCGAAAAACTCGCTTAGTGGATGCTGACTGCAGACCAGCTTGGTTTTGTGCGGGAAAGGCTCGGGGTGAACGAAATGCCCAATATATTGAAGTGAGGAATTAAAGCAGCCATGAGCAGGACGTGACGATTCCCTCTGTGTGCCCAGTACCAGGGCGCTATGTGCCGGCCCTGCAATTATGGAAGCCACCCAGGATGGCGGAAAATGCTATGGACTGTCCCTGCCTTCATTTGAGGGATGACCGTGCAGTCTCCGACTCTTCCAACTTTACCAGCTGGGAGGTGGACAGTGCCACAAAAGTGAGAGTCTCCCAGGAATGCTAACCTGGTCAAAAATGCACGCTAAAAGCCGGATGTGTTGGCCTAAGGGTTTCGATCCAAGGGTGCCTAACTAGACACACCGCAATCACATCTGAAAAAACACTCCGGATGAACGCAAAGAAGAAGAAGAAGTACCCAGGTATTTGTATGTTTCCGTTCTTTTAATGGTCATATTATCTATTTGTATGTGGCCAGAGTTTTTAGCCATTCCGTCTCTTGAAATTACCATATATTCTGTCTTATCTTGGTTGATAACCAGCCCCATCTGTTGGGCTTTTTCCTTTAAGTGAGTCAATATTTCCAATGTCTTTTGTTCACTTTGCCCTATAATATCTATATCATCTGCATAACCAAGCAGCTTGGATGTTCCTCCAATATCACATTCCTCCTTTATCTTCCTTACAACTTTCTCTAGAGCCAGATTGAAGAGTAGCGGCGATAGTGCATCACCCTGTTTCAAGCCAGATGTTATTTGGAAGGGGTCTGATTTCCTGCCTTTATATGTTACTATATTATAAGTATCTTCCATGCATAGTCTGGTCATGTTGATTAACTTCCTTGGTATTCCAACTTCCTGCATAGCATTCCATAGACTATTCCTATGGACACTATCATAAGCCTTTTTACAATCCACAAATACATTTAAATTCAGACGCTCAAATTTTCTTCTTTAGTGATTGGGAAATTGTCCATGACTCACATCCATAGATGGAGGTTAGCATGTACAAATGTATAATAGCGCTTGTTCTTAATCATCTGGTGTGCTGATGTTAAGGTAGTGGGTTCAACCCTTTCACTGATCAGTCGGACTAAATTGTCGACTTCTCGTCCTTGACTTGGGGACTTAAATTTAAAGTACCTCAGAAGTCGGAGTGGATTTTCCTGATGAGAGCTAATCCACACACATTAATCAGTCCAGTAACTAGAAGTAGTGGCACATGTATGGAGTATGCTTGAGTTTAAAGTGAGTGAATGCCAAAATAAAATCCATATATATGTTGCCACAGGAAAGATACGTGTTTTTAAAATGTGACCTTAATTTGTTTGATTTTGTTGTGCCATATGCTCTAATAGAGTTGAACTGTTGCATTGCTGTGGCCAATCTCCCATAAGCTCTAATACAGTTGAACTGTTGCATTGCTGTGGCCAATCTCCCATAAGCTCTAATACAGTTGAACTGTTGCATTGCTGTGGCCAATCTCCCATAAGCTCTAATACAGTTGAACTGTTGCATTGCTGTGGCCAATCTCCATCTGACAGCCCTTGAACAGTCCCCATTGGTTGTTGATTGTGGAACTCAGATTTCAACATTTATAACATTTTCAGTTTCTTCATTCTTGGTTATTATTTGTGGTTGACATGTAGTTTTATCTGTGAATGTTATTGTTTTTGTTTAAAAAGTTCAGTCAAATATTTTGATCTTCACTTTGCTTTTTGACACAGACTTTTCTAATTCCCTAGCAGTGTTTGAGGGGAGGACTGTGTCATATGTGTATCTGAGTTCTGGAGTTGGATTTCCACTAGTTATAAATGGATTAAAATTGTCTCTGGTTCCATTATAGTTTTGTTTCACATTACATTTTATTTGTAGATGTTGAACAGGTATAGAGAAAGAATGCAGCTGTCCTCAAACCAGTTTGGTACTTCACAGGCTGCTATGGCAGCTGCATTTTGCTCATAATAAGATTGAATTAAGTGGATCAAATGTGCTAGAAACCCCTCATCTCTTATGATATTCCACATTTTCTGACATTTAACACTGTAGAAAGTCTAACTCTAATCTAAGAAACATGTATGAATATCTGCATTGTACTTTTTGTTTTCAAAGATGGTTCTCATGTTGAAGATATGGTCCCTAGTTCTCCGCCCTGTCTGAAACCTGCCTGCACGTCTTGTAATTTTTACTCTCTCTTCCAATTCTCTTCATGATGATGAACCCTAAGATTTTGCTAAGTTGACTTATTGGTTTGATAGTACAATAGTTGGTGCACAATTTAAAATGTCTTTATTTGGGAAAGCTTTGGACCAAACAGCGCTGCTGCATATATCACATATAGTGTATAATAGATATGGATGCTGTCTAATCCTCCTGCAGACTTTTATTGCTGTTTGTACTTCCTCTAATAAATGTGGTTCTTTCTCTTCGCTTACAGGGATTTTATCTTTAATTATACTTAAGTGAAATAGTGATACTGCAGCAGAGTATTGTGACATGAAAATAACAGCTATTTTGGCATGAAATGTGAAATTGTTAAAAGGTTTGAACATGATGAAAGTAGCATTAACATTAGAAGAGAGCGAGGCTTCGGTGAGTCAGTTTTACAAACTATTTTGATTAAAGTGTATCAAGGCTAACTTGCATCTGCATCTTTAAGCTTGCAGTGTATTAGAAATTAGTCTTTTATTGATCAAGATCGTATAGCTGGATTCGTTAGCTAGCCTCATACCAATCTTCCTTGGTTCCCTATCAAACATCATGCATGAATGGTTATGAAGTCACTAATCTTGTCTTCACTGTTTGGACCCCAGTAACACAGAGTTTATAAATGTTACTTTACAAAAATTAGAATTCTTTAAAAGTATATACCAATGTTTATTTGTTGTGGGTTCAGCTTTGCTGGTTTATAAATTTTATACTTTCACTGTATTAATGTTATTTCATTCAGAACAAGTACAGAATAAGACAGAACCTGCTAGAAGGTACAGATATTACAGGCAAAATGAGAGCCATCTTGATTGATTGGCTATGCCAAGTACACACCCGGTTTCATTTACTGCAGGAAACAATGTACCTCACTGTTTCCATCATTGACAGATATATACAGGTGGGCTACAGCTTGTGGTTTTTGTTGATCACGTTTCAATTGTTTGTGTACAAATATCTTTATCCAAATAAGTAATCATTATAGCATTTTGTATCACTGCTAGTGTATGATGGGAACATTTTGTTGAGGTCTGAGGCTTATAGACGGCTTGACCAGGCAGTCGCCATGGAGTGTGTTCTAACAAATAGTGTATAGGCTAGGGTGTTTATTTTACATCTGATAAATTACTCCTTTGACATGCAACTCTTGATGTGATAGAAGCTAGTTTACTAATCTCTCAGCCATCCATTGTTCGTCATCATTGTCTAAATTATTAAAGTGGCATTTGCTTGCCAAGTCTGTTAAATACAATGCCTGAAGTTAGCTTAGATGTAAAGATGCGCAGCAATATACAAAATTATACATCACTATCCTGCTTTGTGGCAAAGTAAATTCAGTATGGAAAACTTGACACAGAGTGACAACCATGCCTTTATTTGTTGTTTTATTGATTTAAGAATCAACTTCATAGCACACCGGACAAACCCTAGATCTCAGTCTTCCACAGCAAATATTGTACGGTATAGATGCTAATCGTTCCAGTAGAGTGCTGGATGTAAACACCTACTCTACCTTCCAGTCTCCCACAGCAATATTGTACAGTATAGATGCTGATCATTCCAGTAGAGTGCTGGATGTAAACACCTACTCTCTCTTCCAGTCTCTTGTAGCGAATATTGTACGGTATAGATGCTGATCATTCCAGTAGAGTGCTGGATGTAAACAGCTACTCTCCCTTCCAGTCTCCTATAGTGAATATTGTACGGTATAGATACTGATCGTTCCAGTAGAGCGCTGGATGTAAACACCTACTCTACCTTCCAGTCTCCCACAGCAATATTGTACGGTATAGATGCTGATCGTTCCAGTAGAGCACTGGATGTAAACAGCTACTCTCCCTTCCAGCCTCCTGTAGCAAATATTGTACGGTATAGATGCTGATCGTTCCATTAGAGTGCTGGATGTAAACAGCTACTCTCCCTTCCAGTCTCCTATAGTGAATATTGTACGGTATAGATGCTGATCGTTCCAGTAGAGTGCTGGATGTAAACAGCTACTCTCCCTTCCAGTTTCCTATAGTGAATATTGTACAGTATAGATGCTGATCGTTCCATTAGAGTGCTGGATGTAAACAGCTACTCTCCCTTCCAGTCTCCTATAGCGAATATTGTACGGTATAGATACTGATCGTTCCAGTAGAGCGCTGGATGTAAACACCTACTCTGCCTTCCAGTCTCCCACAGCAATATTGTACGGTATAGATGCTGATCGTTCCAGTAGAGCACTGGATGTAAACAGCTACTCTCCCTTCCAGCCTCCTGTAGCAAATATTGTACGGTATAGATGCTGATCGTTCCAATAGAGTGCTGGATGTAAACAGCTACTCTCCCTTCCAGTCTCCTATAGTGAATATTGTACGGTATAGATGCTAATCGTTCCAGTAGAGTGCTGGATGTAAACAGCTACTCTCCCTTCCAGTCTCCTATAGTGAATATTGTACGGTATAGATGCTAATCGTTCCAGTAGAGTGCTGGATGTAAACACCTACTCTCCCTTCCATTCTCCTATAGTGAATATTGTACGGTATAGATGCTGATTGTTCCATTAGAGTGCTGGATGTAAACAGCTACTCTCCCTTCCAGTCTCCTATAGTGAATATTGTACGGTATAGATGCTAATCGTTCCAGTAGAGTGCTGGATGTAAACACCTACTCTCCCTCTCTTATGTCTTTGCCAGACCCACGCTTAAATCCAAATTCATGCATCTTCTTCTTCTTCGTTCATCCGGATTTTTTTTTCTGATGTGACTGCGTTGTGCCTGTTTACAGCAGAGCTGCGTTCTTGCGCCGTTAGGCCGACACATCCGACTTCTGCGGGCATTTGTTGACCGGGTTAACCTTCCCGGGGTATTCATGCATCTGTAACTGTTGCTTCATCTTCTTTGTTTCTTTAAGGTCATGCAATTTTGGTTTTTTTACTTGAAGTATTATTTCTATCTTTCTCTGCATTTTTTGATAACCTTGCTGAGGTTCTTCCTATCCAGCTCCTTCAAATCAAGTTGCATGCTTTTTTTTTTTTTGCTTATCACTTCCCTTTGTTTTAGTATCTCAGATTTGTTTAATGTATACTTTATGTTGTCGTCCTTTGTTGGGATTCTTTCATTAGCATTGCCTAATCATTTTAATCTTTTAGATTTTGTTAATGTAGATTGATGGATTCTTATACACACACACATCGTGATTGTAACTGATTCAGAAAGCATGCTGAGTAGGGTGAGGACAGGCAATCTTCATGCAGAGTGGCTTGCTTCGCTTCGGAAGTCACAGGTGACAAGCATCATCTGGATCTTTTCAGCATGCTGGCGTGCTGGGGAATGAACAGGCGGACAGATTGGCTGGCTCTGCAAAACTTGGTGGAGTATTGATGCATGATAAGGCAGACGTGGTTGCGGCCTTTGGGAGCACGTGTACACCTCGGAGGAGCAAATGGATTACCATAGTCTGGTAAGAATGAGACAGCGAGGTGTGACGAGGGGATCTGGCCGACGCTCGACGCTCAGAGGAAAGGCGAGACGGACATATAATCAGATTGCTACTGGTACTATTAGTGTTGGAACTCTTTGCTGGCTACTGAGGATGGGGACGGAGCGCTTAGGGGAATGCCCCAAATGCTGTGATGTCAGTTCCTAAATCAGTCATTCAATCAATCATTGATGGATTCTTACTTGCATGCACACAAAGCTCTTGAATGATTGTGTGTGTGTGTGTGTGCGAGCGAGTTATGTTGAATGATGGATCTCTACATATATGCAGACAATACTGTTGTATTATTTTGTGTCTGTTAGATGTTATTATATTGCTTGATTAATTTTACATACTTCTAGACACTATTTGAATGATTTTGTGTCTTAGATTTCATTATGCTGTGGGTTAGATTTCAGTTTGTTGATTGGTAGATTTTTGCATACTTGCAGACAAGACCCATGAATGATCTTATATGTATGACATATTTCATTATTTGATTAATGGATCTTGACATATTTGCAGACAAGACTCTTGAGTGATTATGTGTGTCTGTTAGATTTCAGTATGTTGATTGGTGGATCTTTATATACCTGCAGACAAATCTCTTGAATGATTTTGTATGTCCTTCATGTCTAGGCAAAACCTTGCAGCAGAACAAAATTACAACTGGTTGGAGTTACTGCAATGTTGCTTGCCAGCAAGTATGAAGAAATGTATGCTCCAGAGGTTGCTGACTTTGTATATATCACAGATAGTGCTTATACAAAAAAAGATGTTCGGGACATGGAACAAGACATCCTTCGCACACTTGATTTCAGTTTAGGTCGGCCACTATGTCTTCATTTTCTGCGGCGAAATTCTAAAGCTGGACAGGTAAACATTGTTATGATATTTGTTAATATAGGTACATACATCACTCACCTCATCTTGTTCCTCTTGTACCTTGTGGTGAAGCATAAACAGCAGGAGAGTGCCCATTTATGGGCTTCATATATCGAGATTTTCATGGACTGTTATTCCCTCTGTCTATTGTTTACATGGTCGGCCACCTCTTCTGCTTCCATTTGGTCTACATCATTGTTGTGGTATAATGTTAGCTGTTAGTCTAGTTATATGGCAAACCATTTAACTTGCTGTTTTCTAATTAAATCTAGCGCTGCTATAACCCTCACTTTAGTCCTGGTTTCTTAATTTCTGATTTTCTCTCTTCTTGATACATTGAGTATTCTTCTCAGAAATCTAATTTTCGTTGTCATATCACTGTATGTGATAAATGTGAATGAGGAAATGATGGAGCAGTAAGGCGTTAGCACCAATATCTGTATACCATTAGACTTGTCAATCAATCAATCAATCATGTGCCATGCCGGAAAGCATGGGCGGTCATGACTCGCCATTTCACTTGATCACCAGTGTCGTGGATCAGCTCAGTGTTCCTGTCTCGTCCATGCCATGTGGCCAAGCCATCCAGGTATTTTCCTCTCGGTCTTCCTCTTGGTCTGTTCCCTTCGATCTTGCCAGTTGTCACCAAGTTCTCCAATCCATTTCTTCTCATAACATGTCCAAAAAATTTTGACTGTCTACGTCTAATTTCTCTTGTATTCATAGCTATATAGTAAACACACATAAACTTGATTTGGTTGCATTTGTAAAGGATCACTTTAATGGCACATGATAACTCTTTAAGTGTGTCATTTCCCCCCATAAATCACATAAAGAGAATCTTAGTACAGTACATGAACACTTGTATCAGCAAGGATCCAGATATCTGCATATCATATCACACATACTACGAGGGGGATTCAAATTAAAACATTAAAAGTGTGATAGAAATTACAATAACCATGCCATTGTCTTGTAACTTGTCAATACTGTTGTTAAAGATGTCAAGAGTGTTCAGCACGTGATGTCATAAGGACAGATTAAAGATGTCCACTCTATTTTTGACATGCACCAAATTTCAAATGAAAACCTCAAATGTTTTTTTGATGAGTATATTCTGAAAAAAAAAATTAAAGAACAAATGTATAATTTTTTGATGTAGTCACTACTGTGTTCAATGCAAGTCCTCCAGCGCTGATACAGTGCTTGGATTCCTGTAGAAAAAAATTATCTTGGTCGCAAGTGTAACCACTCATGCACCACCTGCTGTACCTCTTCATTGGGCTGAAAAGTCTTTCCTCCCAATAACTCTGGTCACGAACATGGAGGTTAGGCAGTGAAACGTTTAAGGCCTGTGGGTGTTTATGCTCGTGGCCACCGTTGCATTCGCATTTTCCTCATGTTGGACTGGTAGTTTGTGGTTCCGTCACCCTGCTACTGAGTTGAGTGTATGGTGCGATGCTGTGAGCTGTGAATTTCGTGTGAAATTCTTTTAATCTGCTCGAGGTTGTGGAGTGTGACCTGCATGTTCAGAACAATGGTGGCTGGCTATGTCCCAGAATTGTCCGGTTTTTGTGCCTTATGCAGAAATGTGTGGCTGCCGGTCTTCTGGTTGACTGCCGCTTCCTTTGACGATGAACTGTGCTTTAGTGGAGGACTGTTGTTTTTGGCATTCTGGAGGCGGCATTATGTACAGTGATGTGCTTTTTACATCTGTTCGAGGTGTAGTGGCGTGAACTGCATGCTCGAAAATGGCGTAGCTGGCTAGATAACATCTAGAAATGGAACAACAACATCTAGAAATATCTGCATGTATGGCGGCTGGTGTGTCTTGCCTTATGCAGAAGTGTGTGGCTGCTTGTGTTTTCTAGTGACTGCCGTTTCCTTCGATGATGAACTGTGTTTTTGAGGAGGAACTTTGTGTTGGCATTCTGGCGACGGCATTATGTACAGTGAAATGTTTCTTTACATCTGTTTGAGGTTGTTTTGTTGCATGCATTCGGAGACAAAATGGCGTGGCTGGCTAGAAAACATCTAGAAATGGAACAACATCTAGAAATATCGAGACTTTGTAGGCGAACATCAGGTTGGGAAAGTGACTGCTGTTTCCATCAAGGATGAACAGTATGTTTCGTTGAGGACTTTTGTGTGGCATTCTGGCGACGGCATTATGTACAGTGAATTGTTTTTACATCTGTCCAGGGTTGTTTTGTTGCGTGAACTGCATTTCGGAGGAAAAATGGTGTGGCTGGCTAGGAAACATCTAGAAACAGAACAACAACATCTAGAACTTTGTAGGTGAACATCTGGTTGGGAAAGTGACTGTCAATTCCATCAAGGATGAACTGCATGTTTCATAGATGACTTTTGTGGTGACATTCTGGCAGCAGCATTATGCACAGTGTGCCTGAGAGGACCGTTGTTTGTCGAGACTCCTGTCTTTTCCACTTTTCACATGGGGCAGTGGGGACCATTTTATGTGATATTCACTGGCATGGGAATGGAGCATAATGGGGACGACCCTTTGCTGTGATGTTGGAACCGCAACTAACTAATGACTAACTCTTTGAGTTGTCCAAACACTTGTGGCTATTTCTTGACAAGCATCAGTGTGTCATTTCAATTCTGGAGAATGCTACTGTGGCACCCACCTTGCAGACACAAAGTGTTTCTGTAGCACATCATGGATGATGTGGCGTAGTGAACAGTCTGTGACAGAAGTCATACTATTTTGAAACTTCCTACTCCAATCATACACTTGCTGGACTGACAGGTAGGCATCACCATATTGGACCTTCATTTGTATTTGAATTTATATAGGTTTTGCCCCTTCACTAATCCAAAAACGGATAACTGATCACTGCTCTTCTTTGTGCATGTCAACAGTGGGGCGGTCATCTTTAAACTGTCCTTATGATGTCACCGTGTTTGTCTGCACCGTGATGTCACATGCTTAACAGTCTTGATATCCTTAACAGCAATATTGACAGGTTACAAGACAATGGTATGGTTATTTTAATAATTTCTATCACACTTTTAAAGTTTTCATTTGAAGCCCACTCGTATAAGGAGCTTGCCATAAGTCTTTACCCTGGCTATGAAGGAAATGTTATAGAGAAGTGACATTTGTATAAGTTAATTCCTTTTCAGAGGAGCGGCTGGCCGAGTGGCTAGAATGCCGGATTCTCCTCTGGGAGACCCGGGTTCAAATTCTTGATAAGGTGTGGGATTTTTTTCTGTCGGGGGGAAAAAAGAGAATCCTAACCTGCACAGTTCACGGCGACTGCACAAGCCAAGTGGCCTTAATTCCTTATGCTCAAAGACCCCTCTGCCATACACCGCAAGGCATTATACTGGCAGTAAATGACAGTTGACAGTAATTCCTTTTCAATATAGCTACCACTTGAACTGATGCACTAATGCCATCTCTTGATGTTGATAATACCTTGGAAATAGGGCTTGTGTTTACTTCCCAAACAAACCAGTTGTCACATGCCAGTATAACTTCTTCATCACTGTCAAAATGAATAAGTTTGAGTTATTTTTTACAATATGGGTTTGGTTTAGTTTAGTTTAATCGATGGATCAACATCACGGCATAGGGTGTAACCCATAAGTGCTCTGTTTTCCTCCTAACTCAAACCTGAGTCTGGAGAAACTCAGCTCAGTGCACGAACTCCGTAACACCAGCGAGGATCCTGAAATACTTTGGGTAAATTTTTAACTCGAAATTTTGCCCGGGCAGCACCGTTAGGCTACCGGGATTTTTTTCCCACATGGATTTCTAGTAATAATATTTCCGGTCTCTGGGTAGTAAGATCGGACGCCCGTGTGTATTGTTGCACATGTAACATTTCCCTTGCAATATGGGGAAAGGTAAAAGTCTGGATCCAAATCCGGAAACACATCTCAATTTTCAAATTGTTGACTGCTAGCAGCACACGTCATATTTTGTGAGAGGGTGCGTTGTCTCAGAACAAGGGAAGATTTTGATGCATGCTATCCCTTGTTTTCTGGTCACACCTTGTTTTAGTTTGCCAAGGGGATCTGCATGAGTATTTTTCACATACGTCTGCTAGTTATGTGTTGTTTTTGCTCTCCAGTACTGAGACAAATGATTTTGCGTATTTCAAGAGAGCTATGTTTCTCTGTCAACAGCATTTCTGCTGTAGTTTTCAAGGTTTCTACTTCTGCTTTGAATTTACTTCAGAATTTTCCAGTTTGCACTGATTGATTATTCTTTGCTCTAATTCTTAGAATTATCCACCTCCATTTTCTGTTGAGTTTATTTGCTTATCCATCTATATATCCATTGGTCCAGGTGCTACTTGGGTAACATACTTCTGTGTAGTTTAGATTGTTTTCCATATGTCTGCTCTATTCTGTGTGTTCTTTTTCTCACTCTCAGGAATGCTTTCAATCATCCCAGGCAGGCAGTTTCTGCTGTCTTCAAGTTGGGAACTTGTATGCATTATAGATGAGTTTGGTGGTTGGTATTTAAAACATAGGATTTGTCCTGGTCTTTATTTTTAAGATTTTACAAAGTTGTTTTGCTTTATTCTTCCCCTTTCAAGACCATCACACCTCTGATATGTGGGGTTATTTGTCAACCTAAGTTTTCTGCTTGTTGCTGGACTTTGCTATCTCTTCTATCCTGCATTGGTTGTTGACATGTCATCTGTTCCAGTTCATTAATGGGCATTGTCTTCAGTTATGATCCACATTCCTTGATTCTGGAATTTGATAAGTTTATTAAAGTTTGACTTAGTTGACTTTGCTCAAACTGCAATACTGTATTCAAGGTCTGAACTTACTTCTGCAGTATATAGTTTCCTGAAAAGTTTCTCATCTGTTCCTCTTGTACCAGTTGGCCTTTTCATGATTGCCATTCTTTGCTTTGCTTTTATTTAATTTGTCTCAATTTGCGTGTCTTCCATGTCAGGCGACAATCAAAGGTGATGCCTAGGTAGTTTACATTTTCACCCTGATGCAGTATTTTTCCATTCAACACTACCTTAGAGTGCTGTATTTTTTTCAAGAGGGTGAACACTGCATATTGTTTTCTCCTCACTGATTTTCATTAGCTATTGTTTTGACACTGATAAGGCTTGCCGAGTTCTTGTAAGTAAACAAGTTAAGAAGCCTTGTGCATGCTTTCAGGCATGTTTGGTATATGGTGCTAACCCTGTATTTGATAGACCAATCAGCACTCACCAGTAACAGCATTTGATAAAGTACCTAAGGGAAGGCACTGAAATTAAACATGCAGATGTGTGGGGAAAATGTACAGATGAATCAGCTTGAAAACATAACTCCTGGACAAAAGTACAAAGACAGACCAGCATGAAGATGGTATGGGAGCAGGGTGTCCCCCAAAGGGGAGTTCTGTCACCATCGTTGTTCCTGGCATAAGTAAATGACATTACAGAACAGTTCCAGTCAGAGTACACACTTCCTTTGCAGACTACCCTGCCATATAGACCTGTGAAGAATATATTTGTACAGCTAAAATGGGAACTGCTGTGTCACAGTGGCTAGCATGCATTCCTGCTGGCCCAGTGGTCACATATTCAGATTCATATCCAGGGTTTTAATCCTTTACAAGGCAGAACGGCCATTTACTTCCGATACCGTAAACGGGCAAAACGTCCCAAACCAGCCGATACTATTATGCATTGTAAAAACGTGATCTCTCGGCTTTCCGATACTTCTGACGGCTACTTTCGCTTTCGCCGATAGCTTGACAATGTGGCTGCCATTTGTAAAGCGCCTACTATGAATTTGAACAGACTTTTATGGACTTTTTTTTATAGTTTTCGGGGTTTTTACGCTGTTTTTCAAAACGGATTTCGGCGATTCTTCAAGTGATAGCCGAGATTTCGCTCTGTTCAATTTAAGTGACATTAAAGGGCACGAAGTTGACTATTAATCAGAGCTAGATATCAGTGCAAAGCGTTACTTTGCATTAGCAGTCTGAGTCGGACTTTAACCATTTACAGGGCAGACGCTTGTCCGTTTTGTAGCCCTGAACGGGCAAGATTTTTTCAGGTTCTGTAAAAATTTCGGGTCGCGTTAGTAAAAACATCACAAACAAGGTGTTAGTCAACCGATTTTAGTTAAATAAACAACACAATGAAGGGAAAAGCATGCAGAATATGTTACTCACGTGATTGTTGCCGGTAATCCATATATGAACACAAATATTTACGAAATACGGCATGTTGTTTATGATTTTCCGTCATCTATACGGCAATTTACAAACACATTTTCAGAATCATAATCACTTACTTTAAAGTCCGACTCACGACTGCTAAGCTAATGCAAAGTAACGCTTTGCACTGATATCTAGCTTCAATTAATAATCAACTTCGTGCCCTTTAATGTCATTTAAATTGAACAGAGCGAAATCTCGGCTATCACTTGAAGAATCGCCGAAATCCATTTTGAAAAACAGCGTAAAACTCCCGAAAGCTATCAAAACAAGTCCGTAAAAGTCCGTTCAAAGTCATTGTAGCGCGTTTACAAATGGCGGCCACGTTGTCAAGCTATGGGCGAAAGTGAAAGTAGCCGACGGAAGTGTCGGAAAGCCGAGAGATCGCGTTTTTACAATGCATAATAGTATCGGCCGGAATCGGCCGTAACGCTCGTATTTAGAGACCGGCCGGTAAAGGACGCTACGCCTTGTAAAGGGTTAAAGAAAGTGATTATGATTCTGAAAATGTGTTTGTAAATTGCCGTATAGGTGACGAAAAATCACAAACAACATGCCGTATTTCATAAATATTTGTATTGATATATGGATTACTGACAACAATCACGTGAGTAACATATTCTGCATGCTTTTCCCTTCATTGTGTTGTTTATTTAATTAAAATTGGTTGACTAACACCTTATTTGTGATGTTTTTACTAACGCAACCCGAAATTTTACTGAACCTGAAAAAATCTTGCCCGTTCAGGGCTGAAAAACAGACAAGCGTCTGCCTTGTAAAGGGTTAACAATTGACATAGGCTCCCACATTGACCCAGTCCAAAATGGGTATCCAGAACTGCCCTGAGAAGTAAAGGTCACCTGCATTATTTTGACCACATCATTGCAGACTTGTCCATACAAATACGGGACTGGCACCATATCCCCAGTACACCTCGCTCGGGTATGGAAATGGTCCTTAATGTAACTGTATGTTAACAGCAAGAGTTACTTGCATTAAATAGTATGCCCAGTAGCATATGATGTCTTTTAGTGGATGTGTTCGGGGGTTCCGGTTTCAAGATGGCGACGGACGGTCGTGTTGTTTTGTGTTCGTTAACTTTTTCGCGTAGGGGATGGATTTATTCATCTCTTGCGTGTAATTGGTGTGCCAGGATGTAAAACCAGGAGTTTCTACTCAAGATCTGCGCGGGTGCTACGGAGCTCGTGCATCGAGCGAAGCCATCCTTGAGTGAATTTTCAGCAGCGTGTGTGGTTCTCAGGAGTCTGTGTTTACGTTTTTTCAACATGGCGGAAGAACGTGTGTTTTCCGAGCGGTCAGCAGTCAACATAACGAAGCGGCGTGGTAGCTGCGCAGGGACAAAGAAGCAAGGTAAGCGCGGTGGTTTGAGACGTTTTAGACTCAAGTGTCACCGTCTAGGACTCAGGAACATCCGTATTCTATATTGGAACTGTGCCAGTGTAAAACAACGGGGCTCTATTTTAGAAACCCTAGTTTACAGGAACGACATTGTAGCACTCCAGGAGACGAGACTGGGCGATCAGCTACTCCGAATTGCCGGCTTCAAATGTTTCTACAACAGACGACATCTGGGAACGGCGATTCTCGTTCGCGACAGCATGGTGGCGTCAGAGCTAGACATGTCCAGTTGGGACAGTGACGATATACAAATACAGGCGTTGAGAGTTCATTCCAGTATACCATTCGTGTTGGTTAATGTTTATGCCCGCAATGCGAGTATGGACGCCCAGAAGTGGCAGTGCTTAAGTGGCATATTAGGCCACGAGAGAAATGTTATTTTCTGTGGTGACTTCAACGCTAAAGGCAGATCATGGGGAAACACTTCCTCCAATACACAAGGGGAGGAGCTCGAGACTGCACTGGAAACCATCGACCTGGTTTGTATCAACAGTGGCTGTGTCACCAGGACAGCAAGCCGTCCAGGCGATGAGGACAGTGCTATTGATCTGGCGCTAGTTTCACCTTCACTCACTACAGTGTGTAGATGGGGTGTCCTAGGACACCATGGCAGCGACCACCACCCTTGCAGCATATTGGTGGAGAAAGGCAGAACCAGGCAGCACAAGCTAAAGGTAAAGACGTTCCAGTATGACAGTACAGGGCAAGATGTGGTGAGTAAAATAAGACGTGACAAGCGCAGAACGTTTCAGGGCAGGAAAAAAAGCTGGGAGCAGCCACCGTGGTGGAGTTTCGAGGTGGAGAAGGCTTGGGTGGATAAGCGTAGTGCTGTAAGGAGATGGCAAAATGCCAAGAAGAACAGAGCTGGTCATCCTAGTCCCTGCTTGCACTTAGAAAGAGAGATGCACACAAAAGTAAGCTATTTCAAAAAACTGGTCAAGGTGGTTAAAAGCGAAAAATGGGCAGAGGTGTGTCAAAGAGTAAGCACAGACAAGTCACTGAAATTGTTCTGGCGACTACATAAAAGCATGAGTGGTGTAGTCAAGAATAAGAGCATTTCAGACTTCCAAGGTGCTGACCTCACCTGGCAGAGGACTGACGAGGACAAGGGCAAAGCCCTCTTTGAACGCTACCTTGAGCAGGGCAACCAGACAGACATGGGAGGCCGAAATCTGGCCAAGGAGGTCACCTCAGACAGATGCAAGGCCCAGAACACTTCGGATGAAGACACAGTGACAGTGAAAGAAATCAAGGCTGTGCTTCGACGATCAAAAAACAGTGCTCCAGGTCCTGATGGCATAAGATACGACGACATAAATAGGTGTACCGACAATGAGCTAGAGAAACTAGCAGACATGTACAACAACAGTATAGGGAGTGCTAGCATCAAGGAGGAATGGTTACACAGCTATCTGATTCCCTTGCCGAAGCCTGACAAAGACCACACAAAAATTCAGGGATATCGAATTATAACCATGCAGAATACAATAGGCAAGCTGCTGGAGAAGGTAATTGCCAGGAAAATATCAAGCCAACTAGAGAGGCAAGGTGTTTTCCCACCTACCCTGGGTGGGTACCGTCCAAAAAGAGAAACCTGGACCAATGCAGCAGTCTTTGCCCATGATGTCTATGAAGGTTTCCACTCAGGCACTGAAACCGTTGCTGCAGCGATTGATCTTGAGGACGCATACAACAGAGTACCACTGGATTTTTTAATGTTTCAGCTTCTTGAACTAAACGTAAGTCCATTCCTCCTTAGTTGGATCGCTGCAGCCCTCTTCCAACGGAAAGTAGTTTTTAGATGTGGCAGTTGGACTTCGGAACCAACAACAATATATCCTGGCCTACCACAGGGATCACCATTATCTCCGGTACTGTTCAACGCCTACACAGTGAGAATCACCAGTGAGCAGATCACTGGACCTGGCAGGACATTGTCGTATGCCGATGATGTTTTAGTGTATCGTCAGGGTAAGGATAGAGAGGAGGTTGCTGTGGAACTACAAACCGAACTCAATCGCATAAGTACTTGGTGTGATGAAGCTGGGGCAATGGTCAACCCAACAAAGGCAACAGTGACTTGGTTCTCGTTGAATAATCATATTGTCAACAATCCAACACCAACTGTAATGCTGTGTTCAGAGACGGTGGAAAGAACGCAGGCAATGAATTACCTGGGGATACGGTTTGATCGAAGCCTTGCTTATAATGTGCACATAGACCAGGTGATAACAAAGGCCAAGCGGGGTTTGGCAGCGATGCGGGTGATGGCGGCAGCAAACTGTGAGCAGCGCCATCTATGTCTTCTGTACGAGGGGCTGGTCATGTCTGTTTTGGAGTATGCAATGGCAATCCTGACTCTCAGCCATAAGCAGATAGAAAGGATGGAAAGGATACAGAATGAAGCTATGCGCATTATTCTTGGAAGTACAAGAGATACAGCATGCAGGGCGATGCGCTACCTTCTTGATTTTCCAACCATTGAAGAGAGAATACAAGTTTGCAGGGCACGCGCCTACCTCAGAATTAACGCAAACACACAACATCCACTGCATAGTGAAATTAGGAAGGTGAAGGGTAGCAGGTTAAAAAGAGGACGGTCGTGGATGGGTCAAGCCGAAGACATTCTTCAACAGGTGTGTTCACTTGAGGACTTAGAACCTGGCGAGGAGTGGGTGCAAGTGCCAACAGACTTCTGCACATCCTTTTCAGTTTGCATCCAACTAGATAGAAAATGCAGACAAGAAAATCCGGCTGCTGTTGAGGCTGAAGTACAAGCGTTGATTTTCGAGAATTCGCTAGACGGTGACGCGGTCATCTACACAGATGGGTCGGTCGTCCGACATGTGAGAAGCTCATGGGCCTTTACAGCTCGGGCCTGAGGGAGAATTGTGAAGGAGGACTCTGGTGCTTTCACTGAAACCACAAGTAGCCTGACCATGGAAGTCATGGCAGTAAGTAAAGCAATAACATGGCTCGAGACACAGACATTCACTAGGGCTTGTTTCCTTAGCGACTCAATGAACATGATCAAGAGGATAGAGGAGGGGTCGATCCGAAGAGAATGGTTGCTGCCTCTGAAGCGGTCTCGGCTGGCAAAGATTAGTTTCATCTTCGTGCCAGGGCATGCGGGAGTACAAGGAAATGAGCGGGCTGACAAGCTCGCAGGTGAGGCTACTGTGGAGGGCAGACGCGCCATGGACCAGGCTGACATTCTGAATGCTCTACGAGAAGTGAGACTTTTGCGAGAACCAAGTGATGACTGTGAATCTACAACAATGGCCAGACTGCGGGAGCAGCAAATTAAAAGAGGGGTGGCCAAACAAGAACACTACGCAGGAAGCCAAAGAAGATTGATAAACCAACACAGAACTGGCGTCGTTAGCCGCTACACGCTGCGGGATTTGCTGAGGAGGGGATCCGAGCACTTATGGACTGAATGGTTCGATGTGCAACGAGGATGATCTGTCGACTAACTAACTAACTAACTAGTGGATGTGTTCAGAATCATAGCCTTCAGGGAAACATGACAATTTAGTCTGTTTAGAATACATGTCCGTCATATCATTTTGACAGCTTGAGATTACAAAAAGCCATAGCTATTGTATAAGGTGTCACATTTACCTGCAGGTTGATGCTACAAAACACACACTAGCGAAGTATCTGATGGAGCTGGCTATGGTGGAGTACGACATGGTACACTTAAACCCATCTTACATTGCTGCAGGAGCTTTGTACTTGGCCATGCTTGTGCTGGACGGCTCACAATGGGTATGTTTTCTTATCATCATGAGATCACTTTCAGATTAATTTCTCAATTTTGGTGTTCCCTTGGTTTTTGCCTTTTATTTGTTTACAGGAATGTTAACATAGAAAGTCAGAATGTCACACTTGCTCAGTTCTTCAAGTTACAAGTTTTTGACTGTCATTGTTTTCTCTTAATCTCATGAACCCTTAATGTTTAATTTTAAGACTTTCCATGGCATTTATTTTTGGACAAAACTTTTTGTATTAAAGTTCGCCAGTTGTTTGTAGTAGTTCCAAGGCATTTAGATATAGAAATCTATGCATTTTATGATGAGTGATTCTAGCTCTTAAATGCTTATCATCACCAACACAGTGAAGGTGTGTCAGCCTTAAAGTTGGCACCTTATCTCTATTATTGGAAGTTTTTAATCATCCTACTAATCAACTTCAAGCAAGTACTTATTTCTTCATTTCCACCAGTAGTTTTGACTAGGTAACATTCTGTAAGAAAGTTAGTATTTACATGTTTTGTGTTATGCACAAGCATTGAAATTCCTAACGAGGGATCACATGAAAAGCACTTATTTTGCAGACTCCTACACTACAGTTCTACAGCTTCTACCCAGAGGATGAGCTTCTTCCTCTAATACAAAAACTGGCACAGCTGGTGTTAAAAGCTGAATCAAGTAAACTTACAGTAAGTGTTAACCAGTTTTGTGGCGGCAGTAACAACATGGAAGTGGTAGAAAACATGGTTTGAGGTTCAGTGGTATAAACTTACGAGAGTGCTTCACATGAAAATCTTAAAAGTGTGATACCTCAGAGATCAGGACACTAATGATGTATGGTCATAGTCTCTAATAAATACCAGGTCATGCAATAATGGACATGTGTACAGAAGACTGGTTCCATATGCATATTAGTGGGCCTCTGTGGTGAAGTGGTCAGGTCATCTGCCTCCCGCCATGAAGATTCATTTATTGGACTTCCCATTCTGACCACAGTTCAGTTTTTCCTGAGAGTCATCACTGGGACTACAACATTTGCACTTTATGCGATGCTCTCAGTGGTTGCTTGCCGTTCTGTGGAGAGAGAGCCACATAGAGTCAAATCCAGTGCGGTGAAGTTGATGCCCTCATTGTTAATTCTTTGACATGCATGTTATTTGTGAACTTCATTCCTGGGTGTTACATAATGAGGAAAGTACAGAGCTACAGACTAAATATTCACTAGGGGCTGCATGGCCGAATGGATAAGAACGCATGTTCTTAAACATCCAGTGTGGTGATGCCGAGGTAAACAGTTCAACCCCTACACCGGACAGCTGGACTAAAATGTTGACCTGTCGTCTTTCACTTGGGGTCGTTAATTACAAGTACCTCTGAAGTCAGAGTAGGGTTCGCCTTATGGTGAGGGACACTGTTAATAGGGAAAGCTAATCCACACGCAAAATTCAGTCCATCACTACTATAAATAGTGTGTATGGGCTACACCTGAGTTCAAAGTGAGCGAGCGCAAAAAAACCCCCAAAAAACTAGGGTGGAAAAGGTGCAGCAAATTAAATGAATGCAGTTAGTGACCCGTATGGCATTATGGAATGGAGGAACATCAGTATGGAATGGGGTGAACAACAGTATCAGAAATGAGTGATCCAGAACACCAAAGACTGAGATATGTGGAGAAACATGAACGCATAGATTGAGTGCTTGCATCGGGGTTGGAAAACCAGAGCCAACCAAAACCGTACTTGACTTCCATGTGGTGATTCTTTGGGACAGCTGCACCCAACACATTCTGACGAAAATTATAGGGTTTGAAGATAGACAAATCATATACCATATCTAACATAAATGTATGTAAAGTTTGGACGTGCCTGCCAGGGAGTGCAGCTTTGATGTAATCAAACAATATAACTACCGTCATTTTTTAAACCAAAAAAAAAAAATTGAAATGTTCACGGGTCATTTTAGGTAGCCTTGACTTGCTGACAAGGGCCACCTGTTTGGTTTGTTTTGTTAACTGTAACCACTTAAATTCTATTTTTTAAATAAAATTCTAGAGAAAGAAATTTGTTATTATTTTGTAAATTAAATTCCTGAGTTCAGCTTCTGTTATTAGCTTCAAGTTACTGTTATCAAAGTTTGTCAGTTGATATTGTCAATTGCTTTTTCTTGTAGAAATTTGCTTGCTGGTCTCCATGGCGAAGAGCTTACGGACGCAGTTCGTAAGCCCACTTATCCGCGTTCGAAACACAGCTGCGACCCATTTGGCAGCAGGCTGCGTTGCTCTGGGTTTTAATGAGTTGGTATGGGAGCCAGTCGTTCAGAAAGCAATGGCAAACTACTGAACATAAACTTGCCAGGACATCAACAACAGCAGCAAAATGCTGGTGTTGACAGCGATGTCCTGCAAAAAAAAGGATTGCAACAACAAAAATGACGTTTGCTTGCTTTGAACTCAAGCATAACCCATCCATGCTATTTCTAGTAGCTCTAGGCAAAATTGTGCATGTGGATTAGCTTTCCCTATTACCAGTATCCCTCTCCATGAGGCAGACCCATTCCGACTTCAGATGTTCTTGTAATTTACATCCTCAAGTCAAGGACGAGGAGTCAAAATTTTAGCCCAGCTGACGGGTGTATGGTGTTGAACCCCCTACCTCATCAGCACAACAGATATTTAAGAATGAGTGCCTTATTTATTCGGCCATGCTGATCGCCATTGCCAATTGTAACTTACAAAGTAGTTAAAAAAAATTTTGTTTTTAAAGTGGTCTTTTCTTGTCCTGCTTAGAAGAATACTTTAATATGTTTGCTATTTCTTTAAATAGTTATGTAGGTATATTATAGATGTATATACCATACTTTAATGTGCTTGATATTGTTTTAAATAGTTATGTAAGTACATAAAAGATGTATAAAGCACACTTTAATATGTTTGATATTTCTTTAAATAGTTATATAAGTATATTATAGATGTATATACCATACTTTAATGTGCTTGATATTGTTTTAAATAGTTATGTAAGTACATAAAAGATGTATAAAGCACACTTTAATATGTTTGATATTTCTTTAAATAGTTATATAAGTATATTTTAGATGTATATACCATACTTTAATGTGCTTGATATTGTTTTAAATAGTTATGTAAGTACAGAAAAGATGTATAAAGCACACTTTAATATGTTTGATATTTCTTTAAATAGTTATATAAGTATATTTTAGATGTATATACCATACTTTAATGTGCTTGATATTGTTTTAAATAGTTATGTAAGTACAGAAAAGATGTATAAAGCACACTTTAATATGTTTGATATTTCTTTAAATAGTTATGCATGTACAATGAAGATGTACATACCGTACTTTAATACTTTTGATATTTCTTTAAATAGTTATGCATGTACAATGAAGATGTACATACCGTACTTTAATACTTTTGATATTTCTTTAAATAGTTATGCATGTACAATGAAGATGTACATACCGTACTTTAATACTTTTGATATTTCTTTAAATAGTTATGCATGTACAATGAAGATGTACATACCGTACTTTAATACTTTTGATATTTCTTTAAATAGTTATGCATGTACAATGAAGATGTACATACCGTACTTTAATACTTTTGATATTTCTTTAAATAGTTATGCATGTACAATGAAGATGTACATACCGTACTTTAATACTTTTGATATTTCTTTAAACAGGCAGTAAAGACCAAGTACTCAAGTTCAAAGTTCATGAAAATTGCTGTAATTCCCCAACTGAAGTCAAAAACCTTGTTGGAAATAGCATCTTCTGGAAATGTCAAAATATCATAGAACTAATGGGCATATTCAAGTGTTTCTGAGAAATGAGTGTTTGAATTGTAAACGAGACAAACAGTATTGTCGTCTTGTTAGTGTGGACATGAGACTAAAGTATCATCTTCATGTCACCCTCATGTTTCCAGCATACGTTGGCAAGAATTAGCAATACATTTACAGCCCAGCAAGTAAAGTTGTGAGATGTAGGTACTAGAGTGCGAATGTTAGTCTTCCGCTCCATACGACATGTGTTGAATCCATATGTGGTGTGCACGTTATATTTAATGAAAACCATTCACACCATTGGAATATTGAATGTAGTCATTGTTATCTCTTTGATATAAAACATAATGTAGCCAGTGGTGTGATCTTGGAATAATTCCTAATGTAATCCAGTGGTTTATCCTTGGATTAATTGCTAATGCATTCCATTAGTATCTATTTGGAATAACATTTAATGTAATTCAGTGGTATATCTTTTTAAAGCAATACTTAATGTAGTTAATGGTATATATTTGTTATATACCTAATAAAGCCAGAGTATGTGCTAGATATAATTCCAAATTTAGACCAGGGGTACATCTTTGAAATAATATCTAGTGTAGTCAGAGATATGTTCTTGGAATAATTCCTTTTCCAAATAATGTCTTTGAGATAATACCTAATATAACCAATGGTATGTCTATGAGATAATACCTAATGTAGCCAGTGGTATGTCTTTGAGACAATATCTAATGTAGCTAGTCATATGTATTAGAGATAATGCCTAAAGTAATCAGTGGTATGTCTTTAAGAGAATGCTTAAAGTAACCAGTGGTATGTCTTTGAAATAATACCTAATGTAGCCATTAGCATGTTATTAGAATTGTACCTAATGTTGACATTGGTATGTCCTTGGAATATTTGATGAAACCATTTTTGATATTGTTATTTTTTTTCTTCTTCCATGAATGAAGTCAGATGGGTAAACCCACGAGTTAATTCTTAACAGTTACAAGATCAATTTTTATTTTGTACCTACAAATTTGTCATACTCACTTAAATTTTATCATCTCCATTATAAGCAAGAACAGTATATTTTCAAGACATTTGAACACTGGCTTAACCATTGCTTGCAGAATTGACATTGCTAATGATTATAGTGTTACCCATCTTTTAGCTGATCTTCTTTCATCTCATAATGGAGCTTAGGCCCTCAGTCAACCCACTCGTCCTCCTATCCTCTTGCAGCTTTCTCCGTGTTCTCCCCATACTATTATCTCTGTCTTTAGATAAGTCACACACCGAGTATGTAAACGTAAGATGGTGCATGATGGTGGAAATGACCACGTGTTCACGTGCACCCACTGTGAACGGACATTTACAGCGCGAATTGGCCTTATCAGTCACATTCGTTACCGCCATAGTTAAAAGTTATTATGCCTTTTTAAAGCACAAACTATCGTCTGTGAAGACGGCAAGGTGTCAATGTGTGTGTAATTCTATATTCTGTGTATTGAGGTCTTCCTCTATTTCTTTTGCCCTGTGGATTTGTGAGGAAAGGCTTCCCCTGCTTATAATGTTAACAGAATTTTAAGAAATGTGTTTTCCATCTAGCATCGGCGCCTTTTCCTCACCTCTTGATTAATTGTAATTTGTTTTTTCTCTCCATGAACTCTGCATTGGTGATTCTGTCATACTATTTTAGTCTTCCTATTCTCTGCAGGGACAAACTGATTGAATATGTGCAGTTTATGTCGTTCTTCATGTTTCTGATCCATACAGTAATACTGATTTGGCGTTAAGAGTTAAATAATTTAAGTCAGATGCTAGATTTACTTTCTTTTGACTTCCACACATTTCCTAGTGGTATGAAAGCTCCTCCTGTCTTTTGTATTCTTGTTTTACATCACTATTTGTTCACCCGAATGTGTCCACACTGCTACCTAAATTTGCATATGATTCCACCTCTTGAAGTCATATTTCACCAGGAAAAGTCAGATTATCATTTGCTTGATTTATTCTCATTAACTTTATCTTTCTATGATGAATTTTTAGGCCTAATTGGTGAGATCTACATCAAGTGTCACCATCTACTGTCTACATAAACTAAGAGCTGCTATACAAGAGCCCACTGAATTCCATTTCTGGTGCTAGCTATTTTTGTCGTAATCCACTTTAGTCAGAATAACAGGCACCAAAAGGCATCAATGCAGCACTCTTCTTACTTCAGCATATCCGTAAGCCTTCTCTCATGCAGAACTCTCTGCATAGCATGTCCTTATATATTGCCTATATTGATTTAACAATATTCTGTGGGATCCCATGGTTTCTCCTCAGTTTTCAAAGTGATTCTCTGTTAATGCTATCAAAGGCCTTTTTGTTTTCCACAATTCCAGTATAAAGTGGTGAATTCATTTCAGTGCTTTGCTTTGAGTCATAGGAATGCACTCAGCTCTTTCTATTAAATACAAAAACATTTACATATTTTTATGATGTGATTGGCAGGCCAGTGGCCCACCAATTTATGACTATGTGTCCAGAATATGTCCCCTCTGGATAATTTCATTTGGCAAGTCAGAACACTGTGAATTTACTAAAATATTATAACACAGTTGTAAATATTCTATGTGTACAAGGTAAAGCTGGATAGTTTCTAAGGTAGGTCAGAAGTGACTGCATATGAATGCTTAGTCTAGATCATTCTAGACATATAGTATGGTTCACTTCCATTTTGTATGACATATTTGACAGTTATTGTTTCAAACAATAAGTGACCTTATCTGACTAATTTACTAAGTGCATAGTTACTGTTGTGATCAGTGCTTTGCTGTCAAACACATCATGTCTATATGTATGAGATACTTGAGCAGGAGTTTCAATTTCATTGCTGGCATGGGTTTATTGTTGACAAGTATTTGTACAGTGAATATTCATGTTCATACGTGTGACATGATTGTTTATAGTGTCTTCATATGCTCCCAAGCAAGGTACTTTATTTGCAATGACCTTGCATATTATGGGATGTGGGTTCTAATTCCCAGTAAGACAAAGGGATTTTGTATCTGTCGGAGATGACAGAGAATTCCTAGCTTGCACACTGCATGATGACTGTTTGGGCAGTACCATTTAATCCTCAATCTGGACGAACCCTCTTGACAAAAAGCAGTGGTAAAAACTCTTTATCAGAATAACACAACACCACGTGAATATTATCATAAAGCTTGTTAATATGCATTGTTTTGTCAAGCCTGTGTATTGACATCCTATTTCGACAATCATATTTTCAGATCTGCTTTCCCTAGCCTTTGCCTGCTCTGTCTCCCTGCCAAGCAGCAACTTTGTGTCTCACTTCATTTGGTCCCTATTCCTTGACCTGTCCTACCAGAAGCTATGCTACCATTGATACAGCCCTTGGGGTTATTGGAACACATACGGCCCTCTACTATTTCAAGATGGGGACACAACAGAACAAAGGGGACCATATGAATTCAGAAACAGCAAAGAAATGTGACTTTAAGATATACAATGGGAAGTCATTACAGACCAGGAATTTTACAACTTATGTTTTTACAATAGTGCAAACCAGAAATTGTGTGTTATTTCTCAATATAGTCCTTCTTGCCCGGTAGCACACTTGGTCCTACTAGCTTGTTGATGTCTTCTAGTAAAAGGTTGTTGGGTGTGGCCTGAAACCAATTTTGCAACACCTCCATTACCTCATTGTCATCTGCAAAACTCAAACCCTGCATATGTTCTTGCAACAGTCCACACAAGTTAAAGTCTGATGGTGCACAGTCTGGACTGTAATCTGGATGTTTAAAGACCTCACATTTCTGAATATATTGTGCATCCACTGTATATGAAGGCAGATTTTGTCACTCAGCAATAATACTCCCTTTTGAGATACGCCCTCGGCGTTTTGATATCACAAGCTTCAGTAGGTTCACCAGCATGTCACTATATCAACCACTAGCTACAGTTTTCATGCCTTTCCTGGATATGCACCAATATAGGGCCTTTGATATTCTAAAAGATGGTCACTTTGCCAGTGATTCCTGAAGACTTTTTGTCTTCAATTTTGAAATCTTTCTACTAATGTATACACAATCCCTTGACTCAAACAACTCATCATACTGAATCATCATTCTTCTGTAGATTTCACAATCTCTGACAACTGAAAATGAAGGACTCTTCATTGTTCTTCCAGATTGCGAGTTAATAGTGAAACAGTCATTTTGTAATCATGTATGTGCAAACCGCTTAGTTCTCATGACCCCTACATGGGGCATTGCTTAAGAGCCAGTTTGTGTTCTAAAATTAGATTTTCTATTGTCCATACTCTGTATAATAAAATTCCTGTTACTTAATTACCTTCCCTCGTACATATGACATCTCTGTAGATACATCAGCCAGCAAGGGCAACTAGAGAAAGACACTTGTGATTGTTATGATAATTATGCATTTAAAAAAAAGTAAATTCCTGTTGGCTGTACTTTATGTAACAATCAGTACAGAACTCAGAATGTGTCTACACTTCACAGTTCAATAGGGAAGACAGGAATGAACAGAACATGCCTGACTGAAGCAGTATTTAACTCTTTCTGTCCCAAGCAATGCACCATGTGTGTTTGGCTATTCTGTGTACGTACCAATTCAAAAGTCATGTTTGACTGTACTTCTGACTTTCAGTCATTCTGTTAAAGAAATCAGACATGGTATAATCTGATGGGAGATGCCTGGAAGAGATTAGAACAAGAATCGCCATGGCAAAAGTAGCCTTTAGCAAGATGAAAAACATACTGACCAATAAAAAGATGTCAATTGAAACGAGAAAAAGAGTGTTGAGGTGCTACATAGAACCTGTACTTTTATATGGATGTGAAGCTTGGACAATGAGCAGCCAGGCTGAAAAACATCTGATGGCTGTAGAAATGTGGTTTCTGAGGAAAATGCAAAGAATACCATGGACAGCCAGAAAGACCAATGAACAAGTCCTTCAAGAAACAAATGAAGATCGTAAACTGATCAGAGACATTAGACGTAGACAGTCACAATTTTTTGGACATGTTATGAGAAGAAATGATTTGGAGAACTTGGTGACAACTGGTAAGATCGAGGGAAACAGACCAAGGGGAAGACCTAGAAACAAGTATCTGGATGGCTTGGCCTTGTGGCATGGTCAAGACAGAAACACGGAACTGATTCACGACTCTGGTGATCGAGTGAGATGGCAGAACATGACCGCCCACGCTTACCGGCATGGCACATGATGGATGGATGGATAATCTTTACAGGTGTGTTTATAGGATCCCTGTGAAAGTAATGCACCTGTGGTTTTGTTGATTTACCTCACTGGACAACTGCTGTAACTTTATGAAACAGAGTTCAGAATGAATATTTATATTTTATCTGGTGTTTTTCTGTTTAAAGCAAAGTGCAGGCAATAGTAATTTTGTATTACAGTAATGATTGTAAGTTGTTTTCTCTCCACAGTCAATTAAATTAGCTTGTGAACAATGATGTTCTGTTTAAGGAGGTTGCATTAAAGGAGATACTAAAACTGAAATCACAATTCAAAGACAAATGGAATAGATTGAAGACAAACTGGAACTAAAAGGCTTAGTGTAGAATGTCCAGCGTGAATCAATGCCATCACTATAGATTGTCAATACATGGATGATCCTGACTTGTATACAGTTTGATGGCTCTGTGGTTGAGCAGTAACATGCCTGCCAGTTACTGTGGCAGTGTGGTTCAGTTCCCCGTGATTCATGCCACTGTCCCTTGGGCCAGCAATATTACTGTATCTTCTTTTCTTGCAATCAGCCTATATCTGCAGTGTCATTTCTCGCATGAGTTGCGCTGTTTTCTGTAGGGTCCCAAAGGATTTGACTTCTAGGGCAGTTTCATCTTACCACAGCCGATGTTATGCCTTTCAGTGCTAAGTTCTGTTTCATTAACGCTGTATAGAATATGCCTTTCAAAGTTGTATTTTGTACAGTATTTTTAATTAGCATGAAGTGCTTGCATGTGTGTATGATTACAGCATTGTACAACTAAACACAGTTTGTATGTGAGGTACCTTGTGCATTCCAGAGTACGAAAGGGAAAACTATAAAATGAGTTGCATGATTAGGTTCAGAAGTTACCAAGTTCACATCCCAACATAAGACCGATTTTACGAGAACCATTGGTTTCTACTTGATTCACCCTTGAAAGAGAAAGCTTGACTATAGAACAGCCAAACTGTCTCTCAGTAATTTGTTTTCTGGCTAGGCCAGTTGTCCCATCAAGTCCAAGTGTTTATTTCAACTCATTTCTCATTACAGTTGATCCTGTAAGTCTTGCACAATAATTCATTTAATTCCATCTGAGATAGGTAGTTGATACACTAACGAAGTCGTTGCCTGAGAAAAGAAGAATTCAGATGAAAGATGCTAATGTTGCATCTGAGCATGCCAAAATAAAACAATTGTTCTTTCAATTATTCTATGAAAAGACACAGCAATGTTAATACCCATAACTTTTGTCTATTATTACAAAAACTACTAATACAGACAAATACTTGATGATGCACAATAAAGATAACCTGTGGGCATACAGTTGTGTATATGCGTTCTGCTCCCTAATAGCTAACGGGATCTGCATTTAGTGGATGTAGTTATTGTACACAGTGAGCAGCTGATGTTGGGATTTAATTGTAACAAAACAGAAATTATGGTCATTTCCGGGAAGAAATTAATGCCACAATGTAACATCCTGATACTTAGACTAGTGAATCAGTACAACTATCTTGGAATGGTCATAACATCTGATGGAAGATGACATAATTGGTACAAGAACACAGACCAGGTCCAAGGCTTCTGATCAGTGTGAGATGGTGGACCAGGACTTCCCACGCTTATTGTCATGGCACACGATGATGATGAATTACAGCAAATGCATCTCAACCATCGCTCGCTCTTTTTGAGTTGTATCGCATACCAGCACATGATCTGATTAACTCAAATCATCTTGATGCATATCTGATATCTTTCTTTTCTGTTGGCATTACTGTATCTATTTGTACATACCATTGCTAGTAATGATAGGCATATGGTAAATGTATAATCAACACAAACTTTTTATGTACAAGATGTGCTTTATGAAGCAATATACAAGTTTCATGTTATATGTTTACTGTTATAACTTTTGTATTGAGTCTAGACTAACAAACATGTGAAGTTTTACATAAACATTAACCTCGTTCTTTCTATTCTATTGTTCATAGCTTGCCAAATGTTATATTTGGCATGTTTAGATAAATAATTGTAAATATTAAAATATAATGGTTCTAAGTTAGATTGCTGCATTGTTTGCTTATTCACATTCATTTTAATGACAGTACATCTCAGAATGGAGATGTGTTTGCCTGTCCACATTCAATTTAACGGCAGTACATCTCAGATGTGTTTGCCTGTCCACCTTCAATTTAATGACAGTACATCTCAAAATGAAGCAGTGATGGTTGCTTATTCACATTCATTTTTATGACTACATCTATGAATGGAGCTGTGGTGGCAGTATGGTTAACACTTTCTTACCGAGACAGTGGTCCATGTTTAGCCTCATAAAATGGGAGCTGGATTATTTGAAAAGTGTGTGTGGGAAGTAAAATGCAGCAAGAAGAAAACTAGTCCACCTTGTGGCGTAGAATATGTGTAGGCCCAATGCTTGACACCCAAACATCAGTTTCTGCACATTAGCCTTACATATTAGAATACATGTGGTCCACTGTCAATGTACGAGTGTTTTGTTCAAAGCTAAACTACAATAGGTAAGTCAAGGACTCTTTTCCAAGCCTTAAGGTGCCGTGATAACATGGTGCTAGACCCATATTTATATCAACCAATCAGTACATGATGGGCGAGATGGTCAGTATGACACTGCCCGCTTTTACATCCCAAGACAATCCCTGGTGTCCAGATAGGCTGGGTCAACGTGGGAACACATATCAGTTGTAAAACTCTGGCCAATGTGGATTGTAGGCAGACCCAGCAGAAATTCCTGTTAAAATTGTGTGCATTTGGGCGTAACAAAATTCACATGATTATTTGGTAATTTAAATCACAATGACAGAATTTACAAGTTTAATAACAATAGAAGATTTGCAAAACACTTGTTTATTTAACAAGAGCATATAAAAATCCTAGCAACAATGAAGCTTATTTCAGAGCTGTAGCCCATGTTGTGCTGCTTGGAGGTTCTGGAAAAACCCATGAGCTTGGTATGACGCCAGATCCTGGGGTAGTCTCTGGTACCAAGAAGGAATCCCATTCATGTCTGAGGAACAACATCATTTGAGACTATATCACATATAAAAACATCTCTCTATCTATGGAACACGAACACAACGAAGCGTTACCGTTCCTAGATATTCTAATGAGACATAGAGCAGACGGCACAATTCAAAGATGGTGTACCGCAAAGAAACATGGACTGGCCAATACCTAAATTTTCAGAGCTTCACACCTGTCCAGTACAAACGGGGCTTAGTACGGACCTTGTTTGACCATGCTAGAAAGATATGCACCCAGGACACACTGACAGAGGAATTTGAAACTCTGAAGAATGTCTTAAACCTGAATGGGTACTCCACAGGATTTATAAAGCGCCATTGCCAACAGCCCAAACCCAAAGCAGACGTAACTACAGTCCCTAAACTCAAGGTATTCATCCAGCTAACCTTTCGAGGGGATGACGTAATGCAACGTCTACAAGACCGGCTTACTACAGCAGTAGGTCGAACATTCTGTGCGGCAACTCCAGTCATTAGATGTAAAACCGTACCCATTCCTACACCAACAGTCAAAGAGCCTGTTCCTCTGTACGCCACAAACAATTGTATTTACCAATTCACATGTAGATGCCAGGCCGTTTACATTGGTCGAACGGAGAGACAGCTTAACAAACGGGTGTCAGAACACATACCTCAATGGGTCAACAAGATACAACACACAGGAGTGGCTAGCCGCAAGGAGCCGACACACCGGAAGCTCCCGGCGTCTTCAATCAGCAGACACATTGTCGCCAGTGGTCACGTTGTGTCCAGAGACACTGCATTTCGCGTGTTGTTTAGAACACAAATTACTCGCTTGTTAAAATTTGCAGAAGCAATTATGATCTATCAACGCAAGCCAGAATTGTGTAAACAGAAAGACATGTTAGTCAGCTTAAAATTACCGTGGTAGATAAGTGACATTACTGTGCGAAATTGTGTATATTTCAACTTGAAGGATTTATCTAGTTAATTTCACGTAAGTTGTGTGATTTCTGCAGTATGTACCTGACGAGATGCAGTGAAATATGCCAGGCAATAAATCGTGCAATCTATTGTTTGTGTCTTCGTTATTCAAATTCACTACGGGAAAATATTGTTTTGTATATCACATATCACTTGCTGGAGAAGCCTAAAGGCTAAAAAATGGCACGAAAATTAAATGTACAGGTATTCAACAGCATTTATAGTGGGGTAAGGAGAGATCAAAGGAAGGACACTCCAGACAAAATAACAATTAAAAGTTATAGGCTAACAGGGGTTCAAATCTACCACCTTCAAATGACGAGCGCATCACTGAAGGAATAAGTGTACTTCAACAACACGGCCACGTCATGACAGTGGGTCACTGAAGGAATATGTACTTCAACACGCAGCCATGTCACGACAGTGGGTCACTGAAGGAATAAGTGTACTTCAACACATGGCCATGTAACGACAGTGGGTCACTAAAGGAATATGTGTACTTCAACACGCAGCCATGTCACGACAGTGGGTCACTGAAGGAATAAGTGTACTTCAACACATGCCATGTCACGACAGTGGGTCACTGAAGGAATAAGTGTACTTCAACAACACGGCCACGTCATGACAGTGGGTCACTGAAGGAATAAGTGTACTTCAACACATGGCCATATCACAACAGTGGGTCACTGAAGGAATAAGTGTACTTCAACACATGCCATGTCACGACAGTGGGTCACTGAAGGAATAAGTGTACTTCAACACATGGTCATGTCACAACAGTGGGTCACTGAAGGAATAAGTGTACTTCAACACGCAGCCATGTCACGACAGTGGGTCACTGAAGGAATAAGTGTACTTCAACACGCAGCCATGTCACGACAGTGGGTCACTGAAGGAATAAGTGTACTTCAACACGCAGCCATGTCACGACAGTGGGTCACTGAAGGAATAAGTGTACTTCAACACATGCCATGTCACGACAGTGGGTCACTAAAGGAATAAGTGTACTTCAACACATGCCATGTTACGACAGTGGGTCACTGAAGGAATAAGTGTACTTCAACACACGGCCATGTCACGACAGTGGGTCTCTGAAGGAATAAGTGTACTTCAACACACGGCCATGTCACGACAGTGGGTCACTGTGGGAATAAGTGTACTTCAACACACGGCCATGTCACAACAGTGGGTCACTGAAGGAGTAAGTGTACTTCAACACATGCCATGTCACAACAGTGGGTCACTGAAGGAATAAGTGTACTTCAACACATGCCATGTCACAACAGTGGGTCACTGAAGGAATAAGTGTACTTCAACACACGGCCATGTCACGACAGTGGGTCACTGGAGGAATAAGTGTACTTCAACACATGCCATGTCACAACAGTGGGTCACTGAAGGAATAAGTGTACTTCAACACACGGCCATGTCACGACAGTGGGTCACTGAAGGAATAAGTGTACTTCAACACATGCCATGTCACAACAGTGGGTCACTGAAGGAATAAGTGTACTTCAACACATGCCATGTCACGACAGTGGGTCACTGAAGGAATAAGTGTACTTCAACACATGCCATGTCACGACAGTGGGTCACTGTAGGAATAAGTGTACTTCAACACGCAGCCATGTTACAACAGTGGGTCACTAAAGGAATAAGTGTACTTCAACATGCAGCCATGTCACGACAGTGGGTCACTAAAGGAATAAGTGTACTTCAACACACATGCCATGTCACAAACAGTGGGTCACTGTAAGGAATAAGTGTACTTCAACAACATGCCATGTCACGACGTGGGTCACTGAAGGAATAAGTGGTACTTCAACACATGCCATGTCACGACAGTGGGTCACTGAAGGAATAAGTGGTACTTCAACACATGCCATGTCACGACAAGTGGGTCACTGAGGAATAAAGTGTACTTCAACACATGCCATGTCACGAACAGTGGGTCACTGTAAGGAAAGAAGTGTACTTCAACACTCAGTGCCATGTTACGAACAGTGGGTCACTGAAAGGAATAAGTGTACTTCAACACATGCCATGTCACAACAGTGGGTCACTGAAAGTGAATAAGTGTACTTCAACCACACGCCATGTTACGACAGTGGGTCACTGTAAGGAATTAAGTGTACTTCAACACACAGCCATGTCACGACAGTGGGTCACTTAAAGGAATTAAGT
The DNA here is from genome assembly GCA_014155875.1 of Cepaea nemoralis. Lineage (NCBI taxonomy): Eukaryota > Metazoa > Mollusca > Gastropoda > Stylommatophora > Helicidae > Cepaea > Cepaea nemoralis. The sequence continues at coordinate 72,350 of JACEFZ010014196.1, forward strand.
GTACTTCAACACTCAGCCAGGTCCACGACAGTGGGTCACTGAAGGAATAAGTGTACTTAAACACATGGCCATGTCGACAGTGGGTCACTGTAGGAATAAGTGTACTTCACACGCAGCCATGTCACAACAGTGGGTCACTAAAGGAATAAGTGTACTTCAACATGCAGCCATGTCACAACAGTGGGTCACTAAAGGAATAAGTGTACTTCAACACATGCCATGTCACAACAGTGGGTCACTGAAGGAATAAGTGTACTTCAACACATGCCATGTCACGACAGTGGGTCACTGAAGGAATAAGTGTACTTCAACACATGCCATGTCACAACAGTGGGTCACTGAAGGAATAAGTGTACTTCAACACATGCCATGTCACGACAGTGTTTCACTGTAGGAATAAGTGTACTTCAACACGCAGCCATGTTACAACAGTGGGTCACTAAAGGAATAAGTGTACTTCAACACATGCCATGTCACAACAGTGGGTCACTAAAGGAATAAGTGTACTTCAACACACAGCCATGTTACTACAGTGGGTCACTGTAGGAATAAGTGTACTTCAACACACAGCCATGTCACGACAGTGGGTCACTAAAGGAATAAGTGTACTTCAACACGCAGCCATGTCACGACAGTGGGTCACTGAAGGAATAAGTGTACTTAAACACATGCCATGTCACGACAGTGGGTCACTGTAGGAATAAGTGTACTTCAACACATGCCATGTCACGACAGTGGGTCACTGAAGGAATAAGTGTACTTCAACACATGCCATGTCACGACAGTGGGTCACTGAAGGAATAAGTGTACTTCAACACATGCCATGTCACGACAGTGGGTCACTAAAGGAATAAGTGTACTTCAACATGCAGCCATGTCACGACAGTGGGTCACTAAAGGAATAAGTGTACTTCAACACATGGCCATGTCAAGACAGTGGGTCACTAAAGGAATATGTGTACTTCAACACATGCCATGTAACGACAGTGGGTCACTAAAGGAATAAGTGTACTTCAACATGCAGCCATGTCACGACAGTGGGTCACTAAAGAATAAGTGTACTTCAACACATGGCCATGTCAAGACAGTGGGTCACTAAAGGAATATGTGTACTTCAACACATGCCATGTCACGACAGTGGAGTCACTGAAGGAATAAGTGTACTTCAACACCAGCCATGTCACCAACAGTGGGTCACTGAAGGGAATAACAAAAAAAACGGGGGGGGGGGGTTGTATTCAACACGCAGCCATGTCACGACAGTGGGTCACTGAAGGAATAAGTGTTATTCAACACACGGCCATGTAACGACAGTGGGTCACTAAAGGAATATGTGTACTTCAACACACAGCCATGTCACGACAGTGGGTCACTAAAGGAATAAGTGTACTTCAACACATGCCATGTCACAACAGTGGGTCACTGAAGGATAAAGTGTACTTAAAAACACTTCCATGTCACAACAGTGGGTCACTGAAGGAATAAGTACTTCAACACACAGCCATGTAACGACTGGGTCACTGAAGGAATAAGTGTACTACCATGTGGATACCTTAAAAAGGTACCAGGTCTATCATTCACGTGAACATACAACAATGAAATAAGCATAAAAGTCTCTGTAAATGTTCATAGCAAAATGGCCCAACAGTTATGTATTTATTTATTTAACCCATGCTTGGTTAATATACATTTCTGAGACCTCTTGCTTTATAAATGATGGTGCAAATTCTGTCCATTATCCAGTTGTTGATTCGAGTGGATGATAGTCCTGGCTGGCGCTGACACATTTTTAGAGTGTCTAATATCAGTGTGCTGGTCTCCCTGGCGAAGGAGGTTAACGACTTTCTCCGTAATCTCGTATATCCACGTGAGGAACATAGCTGTGTGAGATTGGGCAGCAGATCGCAGCGCCCTGGTTACATACGGGGCCGGTCACACTGGATGAAATGAATGGTCATCATTATTCTTGATGGACAAACAACAACAACATTTAGGCACGATGTCGGGGTCTAGATCTTAAATGGACCACAATTGCTTCAAAATGTCTCTTTAGGAGACAACATTCTTTCTGAAGCCTTTCATGTCGCATGTGACGAATTCTCTCTCGCTGGATGTTGTTAGGGTTGATTACTGATAAAGTATTGGACGAAACATACTATTTGTCATTTGACTCCCATCATAATATTACAAACCTGATTTGTAAAAATGCCTGCAGACTGCCCTCTGCTTGTCTGTAATACTGAGCATAAGGAAATCGAGGATCTGAGATTGTCATCTCTTCTGTTGACAGAATGCATTAACACGTGAATTAATTTTAAGCTGCAAAGAAAATTAGTTGTTTCAATAAAATGCTACCAGTGAATGTAGGTATCACATATTTAATATCCAACCTTAATTCATATTCAACATTTCCTGTATTTGTTCCTAGTTAACTATTTCTTCTTTATCCACAAGGTTAGAAATTCCAAAGTGTGTTCTTTAAGTAAACCATTGTATGCTTCTCTTCTGTTTTTTAAATTGTAACTTTCAACAGTATGTAATTTCAGCGCTTCTAGCAGATATCATGTGTTAACTTTGGTGCACCTCTAACCTCAACCTAACTTAGGGACTGGTGTTATCTCTAAGAACGCCATTTGTGTAAATTTTTATATGAAGTTTTTTGTACTAAGAGACAGCATGTCTGAAACTGCATTAAATACCCCCCTGCTGTTGATGTTTAAATATGTCACAGCTCTAAATGGGGTATTAGAGTTTGACTTGCCCCACAGTGGCTTTGTTTTGTGAGTTTGAGAATCCTTGTTTTAACTCCACATACCTTATTCCTAGCAAATTCTACTTGGATAACTTGTATATGCCGGTCTCTCTGGCCGAGGGGCTATACGACTTTCTTAGTAATCCCGTTTATCCACACAGGATAACACAGCGCGCGAGAATTGGAAGCGGTTCTCCCCGCATTGGTGACTTGCGGGATAACTGAGCCGGCCGCTCAGAAACTACTGAGCGTAATCTTGCCAAGAAATCAACAATCAGCTGAAAGATGCTGATGTTGACAGCGATGTCCTGTAAAGGATATGCGAATTAAAAAAAACAAAAACTTGTATATTGCTTTATCATCATCATCATGTGCCAAAATATGTAGTCATTGATGTCTCTCCACAGAATTTGGTCACTGGTTTTCTCGCACTGATCTGTTTTGAACAAAGACTTGGGAAGATAATATAGAGGTTTCCCCTTGCCTTCCTTGTCCACCTTGGTATATGTTACCTCTGCCTCTGACAGTAAATTTTTGTTAAAGGACGTGGAGAAAGGAAACATGTATGAGGAAGAGAATGGTACATGTGGGTAGACAACACCAAAAGATGGACTCAAAGAAGCCAGTGTTTGCAAACTCATTACAGATGCCATTCAATGCAAAATTGCAATTGACCGATTTATTCCAATCAGATATCATCAGTAAGTTATATATTTGGTACTTTTAACACATGCAGAGGGTAAGCAATATCAGGAATCTAAGACACAACACCAGCAAACAAGTTAAAGCGAGCTTTGAGATCATGCACTGTTCCTGTGGCATCATATGGATATGAGTTTACGGACCATTTCACAATCCCTAAAGAAAATCAGGGCCTTTGAACTTAAATGTTACAGAACAATTCTTAGAATATTGTGGACCAAGAAGAAGAAAAAATACTCACATTCTACCAAATCTGAACACTGCAGAAAACCAGCTCATAAACTTAATTTCTGGGAAAATGAAACACTTTGGCCACCTTAAATGTCCCAGTGGCTTGGAAAGAACAATGACAGAAAACATGGCTCCTAGAGAATAAAGCTAGGGTCAACCAGAACAAAGATGGACACGGGACATTGAAGACACTTCAGGAATACACATGCATGAGGCAGAGAAACGCAAAGGATGGATAACTTTTTTGGCAGGCCATGATGATGGTGTATAACAATTTTGCTGAACTAAACAACGCCTGCGACCAAAACAATTTTAACTGTTAGCTCAAATCAAACATCATCAACATGTGGCCTGCCAAGGGACGTTAGCATTTTACATCTCCACAGATTCTATCCTTGGTGTTCTAAATCAATTTCATTGATGATGATCTTCCATCCTTCTTGATGATATTCCTCCACCCTTCATTGATGATATGCCTCCATCCTTCATTTATATATTCCTCCATCCTTCATTGATATTGCTCCATCCACGGTCTCAGTCCATCCACGGTCTCAGTCCATCCAGTGTCTCAGTCTATCCACTGTCTCAGTCCATCCAGTGTCTCAGTCCATCCAGTGTCATTTCCCTTGGTCTGCACTTGTGCCTCATCTGCAGCTGATCTTTCCAGTCATCACATTATTTTCCAAACTTGTTCTCACTGAGTCTGTAACAAGTACATGACTATGTGCTCATTCGTAACACTATTTCTTGCTCACATAGAGAACTGAATGTGTTTTAATTACCATTAACATTTGCTTGATCTGGAAAGAGTTAAAGAACACAAAAACAAATCTTGAATCAACACTAGCCTCCAACAATAATTACACAGTATCACATCAAGAGCTCCAGTTCACACAGAAACAAATACATTTGTTTACCCTGAGATCCAAACAACATGCTCTGAAGGTCCTCATATTCTTCTCTTTCTTTTTGCTTTTCTTTTTCAATCTGAGCCAATCTGTCATTTTCTGTGTCTTTCTCATGTTCTGATGTGATAATTTGCTGGTGAGAAAAGAACAATAACTTGAATGGTAAAATTATAGAATCCATGATAATCATACAATACAAGGTATTCTCTGAGCTTTTGGTGGTCCCACAACATGATCAGACTATCTTGATCTTCACCATTTTTTCTTAATATTACAAACAGTAATACATTCTCCACTTCTGACTGCAGCACAGCTTAGCTTTCCATTTTAACAGCTTCTAAATATACTTCACATTGTTTGTCCCAACTGCATTTGACACATACATATCAAAATGCTTTGGGCATGTGATACGTCTATGACATAGGGGTCATCAAAAGCTCACTTTTATTGATTAAAAAAAGCTATACATCCTTGACTTTATTGCAACTTCAAAACTTGTGCTACAGGGGATTCTTCACAATGTTTGGTAACCTCAATCCCAACATGCAGTTCTGTTACTATGTTCCCAGGTCACAATGTTGGCAACCCTAATCCTAGCATCCAGTTGATTAGTTCTGTTACTAAGTTCCCAGTATGTTTGGAAACCCCAATTCCAATATACAGTTTATCAATTCTGTTACTAATACTATGTTCCCAGTCACATTAGGTGGTTGTGAAATATGAACAATGGATACATTGTCCTGAAGGGGGAAGATCACAATGTAAGGCAAGCCCAATCCAAACATGAAATTTGATTACTTCCTTCCCAGTCACATTATAGGTTCTGAAATATGGACAATGGCTAAACATGATGATAGAGGCATTTGAGATGTGGTGTTATAAAAACATGACAAGGACTAGCTGGACTGAAGAACTGATAAATGAACAGGTTCTGAATAATGTACAGAGCGAAGAAGTCTTCTGAAAGTAATAAAAACAAGAAGGCTGACATGGCTTGGTCTTCCTAAGACTGAAGAACTATCGAATAAAGTATTAGAGGCAAAATAATTGGATCAAGAGGACAGGGTGGATCAAGAATAATATCTATCACTGCAGACAGACACACGTGCGATTAAACAGATGCACAAGAGAGACAGCTATGGAAAAGAATAAAGCTTCACAATGAGCAGAAGAGCTGAAATACATGATGATGATGATAATACAATATTCCCAAAGCCAATATGCTAAGCTGTCTAGTATATCTATCCTGCACACAAATACTAGACTAACAATGTTTAAATACATGTAGAGCACCTTGAGTTTTGCTTCCTCTTCTCTGTAGCACTCCAACTGGGCCTGGACCAGCCTGGTCATGTCAGCAATCTTTTGCTCAAACGTCTGCCGGGACTCACCAAGATCTGTGTCTCCTGCAGGAAAACATGCAACCATTACTGGTTTTCACTGCACATGGATAAATTGATAAGTGCTCCTATCATTTCCATTTAATCACAAAATCACAACAGGAAGATATCAGCAGTGTGCTATCTAGATTACCAAGGAATCTAATCTGTGTACAGAAATCACAGACTCTATCAATATTTTCTTTGCTGGGTAAACTTTCACATTTTCAATTATTGCCGTGACAGCAGTCTAATGGCCTACTCTGTACAATTTCCAACTGCTGTGGGAATTTTTTTAAGTGCACCATGCACATATGCCCTCTAATTTTTTTACTCTTATCCAAGCAGACTAGGATATCAGTCTCAATATCCAGGGCATTAGAACGATCACATCACTAGAACCGATTAGTTCTAAAAACATTTTCACCATTTACTTGTCCTCAAACTAGAAGCAAATCTTTGACATGAAGGTCACAACATAAAATACTGGAGGGCAAAAGAAACAGAAAAAATCCTAGGAAAAACTACTTCACAGAAGTATGCAAGAATGTTGAGGTAAAGACTTATGCTCAGCTGAAGAGAGTTGCTGAGAATAGAAAACATTGGAAGGGCATCTGAATGAATGAATTATCTTCTTCATGCTATGAGCAAGCCAAGAAAACCTTATCATGTGTATTGCTCTGAGCAATTTTGCATGTTCATTTACATCTTCTGAAACTGTGATGGTGTCATGGTTAGTTTATTCACTTATTTACCAAAACAGTGATTCATATTCAATCCCCAGCAGTCGCAAGATTCTATTTTTACCCAGGCTAATATGGCTCTGGGATCAACCCAGCCTTGTAAAATAAGCACTGGATAAGTTTCAGAGAATTGTCCTGAAAGGAAAGACGGTGATGCAGAAAACACCTCAATAGGCCCTGGTCTAGAATATGTGCAGGCCTAGTTAAGTGACTACCTACTTTCACCTTTTACTTCTTCCTGGATAATTATGATGTTTTTCAGTGCAGTTGATTCTTTCCATTCTAGGATAAAACACATCACAAATAACTCTAGCTGTCTCACATAAATGTTGATGATAGTCTACTGAACAAATGCATGCATAAAACATTCTCCTTCATAATACAAATATGCCCAATGGATAACAAAATAGTGTATAAATGTATCCACCCAGCCAATGCTGATATTTAATCAACAGTAAATTTATATAAATCAAGATACAAACAGCCTATCAGGTGCTGACACCCAATAAAAGGTGAATGAAGTCTGACCTCGTTTTTCAGCTGCATCTCTGCGAATCAGTCTCAGTTTCTGGAGAGCTAGCATGGTATCAATTAGTCGACTGGCATCTTGGATCTCTCTCGTTACTTTACTCAAAGTGCAATCAGCAGCTGCTTTTCTAGATTTTCTCTGTTGAGACAAGAATTTGAAAGATTCTGAATTCTTTATGACTCTGATACACTCAAGGAAATACTGTTTATCCTACCACATGAGATACACTTATAATCTAAAGTAAAAGAAGTGTGCATATCAGATATATGGAGCTGGTCCCATATTTTTAGACAAATTGGTGTAGATTCTTAAAGAAAGTCTTGTATGGAAAGAAGAATGATGTATTTTCAACTTAGCAAATGAATGTTAAACAAACTCAACGCAGCCGTTGTGGCGCATTTATCTCAAAATCAAAAACTTCTGCTACCCTTCTCTACATTTAATGGCAAATGTGGACAAGTTATCATCTATATGAAGACAGATAATAGGTAGATAGAATGTATGCATTCACATACATATAATTATATACAAGTTATATGAGACTTGCTGGATTTTTAATCAGATTGCTACCAGAATAATCAGCATGGAAACTCTTTGGTGGCCTTTGAAGAGGGAAACGGAGCATGTTTGAGAATGTCCTGAGTACAATGATGTTGATCCTTAAATTCAATATTCAGTAATTATTCTAAATATGTAACTAGTAAATTATCAACAACAAAACTTATTACAACAGTTATTTTACTACTGCTGATGTCTGCAGATTTGAAGGTTGAGGTACAAAGGCCACTTGCCCTTGCTGATGCCATACAGGCCAGATGTTTTAAATTGTACATTTGACAGATGAAAACTTTTGTCTCCACACACAAAAGACAGGTATCCTAATTGTTTTTACCTGCTTTGCTTTATGTAAAGTTATGCAAGTTATTGCACAACTAATTTTTACATACAGCAAGCAAACAGAAATCACTTGAAACCACAGAACTGTCATTTTACAGAATAATACTTAAAATACACTAGGCAACTAAAATACTATTCTGCTTTATGGCAGTGAATCTTGGAGTGTAAACAATCAAACTAAGAAGAGCGTGAAGCAATGGAGATGTTGGTTCTGAAATGAATGTTGTTAGTACTTTAGCTGCCAGAACAAGTGTCTGTAAGACGCTAATGAATGTAAAACATTATATATATATAACTACAAGGCAATATTCTCTGGTCATGCAATGAGCAGTGAGGCATTGGAAACCATTGTGATGACTGGAAAGACAGCAGTTGAAGAGACAGAAACAGACAGAGAAATTATGCTGTATGGCCTAAAGTATGGAGGAATATCACCAACAGAATTGATCCAGAAAACCAAGGAAGATATTGTGGAAATACAAGAATGCCTACGTCAGTTGGCAGGGCCTATGGTGATGAGCTAAAATGAGTGATCTGAATGTTTTCAAAGACATAAAGACAACTTACCACAAACATCAGAATGAGGCAGTTGACATTTTATGGGTCACATTATGAGAAGAGAGAAATTGGAACATATTGCAACAACTGGAACGATTTATGCAAAAAGAGACACAGGAAGATACCAAGAGAAGATTCTTGACAACCGTTCATTATGGCATTTCAAAATATCAGCATATAAATTCAAACATTCCTTTGGAGATCACAAGATACACTAATTATGATATCCCATGCCAGTTGGCAAAGCATCTGATGATGATGATGATGATGATGCTGAAAGAAACTACTGTAAACTTCAGGATGATTTTCAATGTTCTGATGACATTCTGTAACCCTTACCAAGTTTTCCTCTTTAATCTTGGCCCTGTGTCTTTCCTGCCACTGATCTATTTGTTGACTCTTCTGTGCCCATGTCTCCCTCATCCGCTGCTGCTCCTTAAACTTCCTTTCTCTGGCCTGTTTTAACAATGCCTGATGCAAACAAAAATTCTCACTGAGATGACGATTCTCACATTAGGTCACACAACACTGTTTTATCAGTTTTACAACGATTCTCACATTAGGTCACACAACGCCTGTTTTATCAGTTTTACAACGGTAAATAGGTAAAGGTAATCCCGTGACCAAATACTGTTGTGTGTTTGTGACATTCTAAGACTTCACATACATTAGGTCACGGCTTTCTGAAGTGAGGTAACTAGTTCACTCTCGCAGTCTTTCTCATTCCCCAACTCAGAGCAATGCTAGGTGTTGAACTATTCCTCAGATAAACATGTACATGTGAGAATCAAAATCTGCACAACCGTGAATCTTTCTTCCCTACTCATCAACCACTCTAGCAAAATAAGGTAAAAATACAACTCTAGTGAAATAAGGTAAAAATACAGTCTTGTGGTGTGCTATATATGACCCTGAGGCCTGATATAGTTTACACTGAGACTTGCTATATTTCTCACAGAGACTTGCTATATTTGACATTGAGATTTGATATATTTGACACAGAGACTTGCTATATTTGACATTGAGATGATATATTTCTCACAAGAGACTTGCTATATCTGACTTTGTGACTTGCTATATTTGACACTGCGACTTGATATATTTAACATTGAGATTTGCTATATTTGATATTGAGATGATATATTTCTCACTGAGACTTGCCATGTTTGAGATTGAGTCTTGATATATTTGACACTGAGGCTTGCTATATTTGACATTGAAACTTGCTATATTTAACACTGAGACTTGCTGTATTTGACATTGAAACTTGCTATATTTTACACTGAGGCTTGCTATATTTGACATTGAAACTTGCTATATTTGACACTGAAACTTGCTATATTTAACACTGAGACTTGCTGTATTTGACATTGAAACTTGCTATATTTACACTGAGGCTTGCTATATTTGACATTGAAACTTGCTATATTTGACACTGAAACTTGCTATATTTAACACTGAGACTTGCTGTATTTGACATTGAAACTTGCTATATTTAACACTGAGACTTGCTATATTTAACACTGAGACTTGCTGTATTTGACATTGAGACTTGGTATATTTAACAATAAGATTTGTTATATTTGACATTGAGGCCTCCTATATTTGACATTGAGGCCTCCTATATTTGACATTGAGGCCTCCTATATTTGACATTGAGGCCTCCTATATTTGACACTGAGGCTTGCTATATTTGACATTGAAACTTGCTATATTTAACACTGAGATTTGCTATATTTTACACTGAGGCTTGCTATATTTGACATTGAAACTTGCTATATTTGACATTGAAACTTGCTATATTTAACACTGAGACTTGCTGTATTTGACATTGAAACTTGCTATATTTTACACTGAGGCTTGCTATATTTGACATTGAAACTTGCTATATTTGACACTGAAACTTGCTATATTTAACACTGAGACTTGCTGTATTTGACATTGAAACTTGCTATATTTAACACTGAGACTTGCTATATTTAACACTGAGACTTGCTGTATTTGACATTGAGACTTGGTATATTTAACAATAAGATTTGTTATATTTGACATTGAGGCCTCCTATATTTGACATTGAGGCCTCCTATATTTGACATTGAGGCCTCCTATATTTGACATTGAGGCCTCCTATATTTGACACTGAGGCTTGCTATATTTGACATTGAAACTTGCTATATTTTACACTGAGGCTTGCTATATTTGACATTGAAACTTGCTATATTTGACACTGAAACTTGCTATATTTAACACTGAGACTTGCTGTATTTGACATTGAAACTTGCTATATTTAACACTGAGACTTGCTATATTTAACAATAAGACTTGCTATATTTGACATTGAGACTTGGTATATTTAACAATAAGATTTGTTATATTTGACATTGAGGCCTCCTATATTTGACATTGAGGCCTCCTATATTTGACATTGAGGCCTCCTATATTTGACATTGAGGCCTCCTATATTTGACACTGAGGCTTGCTATATTTGACATTGAAACTTGCTATATTTAACACTGAGATTTGCTATATTTGACACTGAGGCTTGCTATATTTAACAATAAGATTTGTTATATTTGACATTGAGACTTGGTATATTTAACAATAAGATTTGTTATATTTGACACTGAGACTTGCTATATTTAACAATAAGACTTGTTATATTTGACATTGAGACTTGGTATATTTAACAATAAGATTTGTTATATTTGACATTGAGGCCTCCTATATTTGACATGAGGCCTATATTTGACTTTACTGTCTGCTATATTTGATTTAAAACACACTCAAATGTTCTTGATTTTCCAAAACAATTAACAACCTGTTAAACTGCTAATTCTCAATGTCTATAATTGATTTACTGGGTCCATGAACCATCTGTATTGCACTGTGAAACTACCCATTAGGACCCCCATCTCACACTTCAAGGGTTTCTCATCTCAGTGCAATAACTCCATGGCACTGGCTAAGATCACAATGTGCAAATATTAGAATTCACACATACTATAAATATTCTGCCATGGATAGATTTTCTTATCTTGAAATTTTGTCAGGGCAGTGGCACAATGGCCTACTCTGTAAGATTTCCAAATGCCTAGAAAGTTTCCCGGTGTGTTACTGCCACCTAGAAGGGAAGCAAAGTACAGTAACACTGTAACCGACTATTCAACATTATTTTTTTAAAGCCTGCAGCAAGAACCTGCTGTGAGTTTGTGAAGTGCTACCATTATATTTTTTTAGACCTGAGTGCATGGAGAAATAGATGACCAGGCTTTTCGTTGTATAGTGAGTGGCGAGTGCAGGCATCAAACCCTCGCCAACTGCCCTCACACCATTGCCAGCATAACGTCCTAGCCATGACACCAATGTGCCGTACCCACTGTAACCTACCATGCATGTCATAAGAGGTGAGGTTGGCGTGGCTGGTTAACTTATTCTGTAGCAAACTTTAGCTGCAAAATACAACTATTTATAACCAAGTCCAAAGTCTTGACATGAGTTAACTAAGGGCCTATGTACCATTGAAAGATAAAGAAAAAGAAATGTTTAACATCTGCAATGTGTACACAGGATCTCCTGGTTTTCAGCCTTGTCTGAGAAGATTAAACAACCGATCCACTATCCACAGATCAGGGGTTAGTATGACACCATCTGCTCCCTCTGAACAAATTATCCTGAACATATTGCCAATAATTGGATTTAAGTCTTGCAGTTTTTGAGTTTGAGATAGATGCTACGTATGCCAATCACTCTGAATCCCAAAGTAAATAATGTCAACAAAAATGCCTTGAAACTACCGATGTCTGCTTGCTAGCCAACCCAGTGATCAAATGCTCGATTCCCCATCAAGACGGAGATTTTTAAATAATTAGATTGAACTCCAGGCTGAATAGTCTAAATTAAGTACAAGGAACTGTTCATGTAAAGTAAAAGCATCTGGCGTGATAATGACAGCATCAACCACAGAATGCCAATTAACATGGAGCCAGCACCATATACCCAGTCCGCCTCAAGGCATGGAACAAGATCTCTGACTTGACTTGTACTGACTACATGACATGGTTTTTATTCTGGAGTATTCTGGTGTATTCGCTTTTTGGTAAAAATGTTTGCAACTTTCGAAGCACTGTTTGTTACAACAGTTTGATAACTCTCAATGCCAGTTACTGTATTTCTCATGCTAAACTAAAAAACTCGGCCAGTTGTAGAGAAAAAAAAAACATAAAATTAACTCAGTTTCAACAACAAGAAAATGGTAATGCCAAGCTACTAAGCATGATGTCATGTAAATGTCAATTTTTGATCATGAATAATTAAATGGATAAGAGCGCTCACTCTTAAACATCCGGTGTGCTGATGCCGAGGTAGTAGGCTCAACCCCAACACCTGTAAGTTGGCCTAAAATGTTGACTTCTTATCCATGACTTGGGGATGTAAATGACAAGTACCTCTGAAGTCAGAGTGGGTTCGCTTGACAGTATGGGATACTGGTAACAAGGAAAAGCTAATCCACACGCAAAAATAAGTCCAGTGCACTAGAAGTAGTAGTCGCACATGTGTGGACTAATGCTTAAGTTCAAAGCGAGCAGATAAAAAAAATACTGGAAGAATTCAATCAGACCTCAGTGGTTGACCCACAATTCTTAAGGATACATAAAGTATTAACATGGCAATAAAGGATATAACATGGTGGCGCCATCTTGAAGGAGTCCAAAAGTTAAAGTTATGCAAAAAATGAGTTGGTTTACACCACATTACTGAAAGAGAAATGTAAAAGTTATAATTGTATTAACTTTACAATCATCAATTTACAAAATGTCATAAATGCAATTGTGCCTTGCAAATTGGCAAGTTATTTAAGTTATTAAAATCAATAAAACTATATATTAACTAATTCTTTCTCTTCTCCCGCAGTCCTCCACTATTTTGTGTGATGACAGGAATGCTCATTGTACCTGATCACAGAGTTGCAGTATTTGTACTTTTTAGTTGACACACCCAGACAGCTATGGCTAAATGACATCAACAACATCCAAAAGGAAGAGCAATATAGAAATGAATGTAAAGAGGCTACAAGAATAGTTCGACAGCAGAAGCGAGAATATATGAGTAATATAGTCAAAGATATGGAAACTAATCACCAGAAAAACGAATCCAGAAAGTTTTAAAAAAAACTTAAGTCAATGAAACGAGGGCACCAACACAACACATATGGTTTAAAAGACAAAAATGGGAATATGATAAATACCAACGAGGAAATGTGCAACACATGGAAAGAATACTTTGATAAATTACTAAATTGTGAAGCTCCAAGTAACACTTTCCCACAGGAAGAGGTTCTAACATGTGAACTACAAATTGAAGAACCTGCATTTGAAGAAATCCTATATGTAATCACACGACTTAAAAACAATAAGGCAACTGGGGCTGATGGAATTGCTGCTGAATTTATAAAGGCGGGTGGCCATTCATTACATCTAAAGCTATAAGAACTAATAATACAAATCTGGAGGACAGAAGATTTACCCCATGACTGGAAAGAGTCATTATTGAACCTATCTTTAAGAAAGGAGGCAAGTTCCAGTGTGAAAATTATAGAGGAATATCACTACTGTCCACAAGCTATAAGATACTATACGCAGTATTACTTAATAGACTAAAACCATATTCAGAATACATATTAGGTGACTACCAGGCGGGTTTTAGACAAAACAGATCAACAATAGATCAGATATTTATCTTACGACAAATAGCCGAGAAAAATTGGGAATATAAAAGAGATCTCCATAACATTTTTGTGGATTTTAAAAAGGCTTATGATAGTGTCCATAGGAATAGTCTATGGAATGCTATGCGGGAATTTGGAATACCAAGGAAGTTAATCAACATGACCAGACTATGTATGGAAGATACTTATAATATAGTAACATATAAAGGCAGGAAATCAGACCCTTTCCAAATAACATCTGGCTTGAAACAGGGTGATGCACTATTGCCACTACTCTTCAATCTGGCTCTAGAGAAAGTTGTAAGGAGGGTAAAGGAGGAATGTGATATTGGAGGAACATCCAAGCTGCTTGGTTATGCAGATGATATAGATATTATAGGGGAAAATGAGCAAAAGACATTGGAAATATCGACTCACTTAAAGGAAAAAGCCCAACGGATGGGGCTGGTTATCAACCAAGATAAGACAGAATATATGGTAATTTCAAGAGAAGGAATGGCTAAAAACTCTGGCCACATACAAATAGATAATATGACCATTAAAAGAATGGAAACATACAAATACATGGGTACAATCTTCAACTGCTCCAACATCATAAGGGAAGAAATACAAACTAGAATCAATTCTGGAAATAAGATATACTATGCACTACATCTACTAAAATCAAATGCACTATCTCGCAACACCAAGATCACAATATACAAAACACTGATCAGACCAGTTGCGCTGTATGGCTCTGAAACCTGGAGTACAACGAAAGGAGACGAAGCCTTGCTACAAACCTTTGAGAACAAAGTTTTAAGACGCATCTTTGGACCCATTAAAGTGGAGAGTGGAAAAGAAGAAGTAACAAAGACATTTATGATCTGTTTAAGTCCCCGCTAATCACTGGTATCGTGAAGGCTAATAGACTACAATGGCTGGGATATATAGAAAGAATGGAAGATAATAGGGAAACAAAACTCGCTTACACTCAGGAAATAAATGACCGTAGACCCTGAGGTAGACCAAGAATACGGTGGAAAGATAATATATATACAGACCTACAAGCACTTGGAATCAACGACTGGCAAGAGAAGGTCAACCAGAGAGACGGATGGAGACAGATTGTATCTGCAGCAAAGAACCTCAATGGCTCAGAACGCTGAAGAAGAAGAAGAAGAAGAAGAAGAAGAAGAAGAAGAAGAAGAAGAAGAAGAAGAAGAAGAAGAAGAAGAAGAAGAAGAAGAAGAAGAAGAAGAAGAAGAAGTTGACACACCGCCTGTGTATTAGTGATGCCTCAAGAGGCAAATAAGGAGGGTCGGTGGGCTGTCAGACAAGTGTCTAGCCACTATGCTACCGTCGCTCACTCAATATGTGTTAATGCCATGCAAACCCAGTGATGACTGTCACTCCCACTATGCTCATGTGAGTAATGTGAACAAACTGCAGGGTATATTCTCCAGGATTTCCTCTGGGACAGCCATCTAAGAAGGGAATACAGGCCTTGTGAGACAGCACTGTATTTAAAGCTGTATGGAACAAAATAAGAGCTCCGGAATACTGTTAACTACATCATGAGAACTTGTCTATCGGTGTAAACATGAAAGAATGAATGCAAGAAGAAGACTGACTTTTGACAGATCACCATTCTTCATCTTAGGATGCAGCCTAATAAACTGAAAACACAAATGCATAGGCTTCAACTTTCTGCTTCATCACTACGCAAGTGTGAACTAAGCAAACAAACTGCTGACCACATTCTGCATCACTTTACTCTGTACAGGGAGCTAAGAAAGATATACTGGCCCACTGAATCAACACAAGCTCCCAGCTGTAATAATGAAAGAGGAACTCCCTTCACAAAAACAGCCATGCACATCATGAGAACTTGTACGTCAGCATAATCAATTAAAAACAGCAATCAAAATAATAACGCATGCAATAAGAATTAATTTACTAATCCACATATCTGAGATGATTATGACAATCAGTTTCGACTGTATGACTTAGGAAATGCCACGTTACTTCGACTTATTTAGTCTAAAGACTAGTATGAATTAATATGAACACATCATATAAATCTTTTATAACTGAGCGTAAACTTATTCTTGGAAGGGAAAGTGATGCGTTCCCCTTAATTTCCACATACTCAGTAAACAGCGCCAGTAAAAAGATATCTTGTACTGAACTTTTTTCTGTGATGATAATAATGTATTACTTATGCTCACAGCAAACATACCCTTTTATTTTCGTCGTCGGAGTAATTTCTTTGCTATTCTTTCTACGGAACTTTCATCTAGCAATGACTGCAGACTGAGATACTGGCTCTGTGAATAGAGAATATCGATGAGTGAATAATATAACAATCAGTACATTCACCTTATCCTATATTTTAGATAGTTGCATATCCTTTACGGACATAGTTTTCAACCCCAGTATTTTTTGGCTGTTCGTGATATTTGGCTTTCTTTTAAATTAACTTCTAAATAAATTTTTAAAATATATAAGATGCCTGTCTGCTCATCATTTGACTGTGTCCACCTTCTTCAATCTGATGAGCATCTGTCACAAATCAGACAATCAACTAAAGGATGACTTTGTGTGAGTTGTAACTATATGCAACATAGGCAAACAGATGATATTTTAATTGATGAATCAGTAATTTAGATACTGCATTTGACTTCTTCCATTAAAAAAAATCTCACTTTATTCTTAATTATTTAGCCTCTTAAAAACAACAGACACCAGATAACTATAAAAACCACAGGAAGTCACCTCCCGTTTTATATGTATCAAAATGTGTACCACTTCAAGTCACATGCTAAAAGCCAATACCTTTAAAGCTTCCAAATCAAGTGTCATACTCTTCCACACATCTGTGCTGGCTGAGGAAGCACTGTCCTTGAGTTCTTGCGATTTGGTGGACATAGTTGTGATCAACTGTGTCATGACTCGAAACTGGTTCATTGGTTTCCAAATCTGGAAACATTCAAGTTAAAATATAATGCACGTCAACTTTTTCTGCCCTAGACAGCTCTTATATTAACTTTAACGGACCCAAAGGTTTTAGTGAGGGTTTTTCTGGGTTTCAATTTGCTGATATAAATTAAGGGTTATTTCCATGGTTTTCAGGACTATGTTGCCATAATAAGTGGTAGTAACAGGGATATTTGAAATGTACAACCAGGACAAAAATGAAACCAAAAACTCAGCAGAAGTTATGCCATCATGAGCACTAGTAAATAAAACTGTAAAAGAACCTTTTATACAATTTAAGGCATGTTAAGCATATGGTGCTAGATCCATATTGTTATAGATCAATCTACACTCGGTGGGTATCTACACTCGGTGGGTACCTACACTCGATGGGTACCTACACTCGATGGGTACCTACACTCGGTGGGTACCTACACTCGATGGGTAACTACACTCGGTGGGTACCTACACTCGATGGGTACCTACACTCGGTGGGTAACTACACTCGGTGGGTACCTACACTCGATGGGTATCTACACTCGGCGGGTATCTACACTCGGTGGGTATCTACACTCGGTGACTGATGTGGTCAGTATCATACCAGCTGCACTTACTTCCCAAGACATTTTTGGATATCCATTTTAGACTGGGTCAACCTGGAGCCCAGATCAATTTTACAATTTTAAATCTGCCCCAACGTGGATTCAAACCCATTACCACCAGGCCAGCAGGTGAGCATCTAGTCCCTGCATTACAATGGTTCCCGGTTTAAAAGTCCAGTAGCAAGAACCCTCTGTGGGTATGTAAAGAGTAAGGACCAACACATTTTGTAGGCCTTAGATCATGGAGGAATAAGAGGTCAGTCTTCACCTCCCAGGGCAAATGATGAGAGATGGCATCAAACCCTCAATCAACAACACTCACTAAGACCATTAAGAGTTACCCTCCTTCTGTTCTAGTTACTTAGTTAACTCCCATCCTAGACTTGTTGCTGGACCTGCTTTTGTTCCAAACAGTTGTGTTAACTCCTGTCCTAGACTTGTTACTGAACCTGCTTCTGTCCCAAACAGTTATGTGAACTCCTGTCCTAGACTTGTTGCTGAACCTGCTTCTGTCCCAAAGTTATGTTAACTCCTGTCCAAAACATTTAGTACTAGAGGGCAGAGTGGCTGAGAAGCAAAGGATCCACCTCTGACTTATTTAGACCATGTACACCTGACTCTGTGGACTTATTCCAAATAAAGAATCTAGGGATGTTATACTGCCCTCTGATCTTAGAATAAGGGTCTGGATGCCTAGTCTTCTCAGACATGGGTGAAGAAAAGAAGAATACTATGTGCACATGTTCTTGGCTGTGGAAAATTGACAGAAAATAGAGTTGGTAACAACCAGTTTAAAATATATCTTGCACGTATAGGCAGTTGCTTGGCAACATTTTAAAATGAGAAAACTATCAAGAAAAACAAGATTTCTAGCATGTGTGATTCTATTTAGATCACTGCTACAGAGTTTGTGTGCCATGTTGATATTCTAAAAGTGTAATCGACAGGAAGAGACTGTAGCACTTATAAAAACAGGTTAACTCTTAATGGTCTTAATGAGCGTGGTTGAATCAGTACAATGGACTGGATTATGAAGACGACAATAACTACCACCAGATATGGAATTCAATGGACTCTGGCAGAGCAGCTTGATGATCAGGACTTCGCAGATGACATTGCCCTCCTGACCCTGATGCAAAATGAGAAGCAAAATAAATTAAACACATCTGATGGGAGGCCACAACAATCGGGTCTAAAAATTAATAGGGAAAAGACAAAGATCATGAGAATAAATCGATCGAAATTATACCCCAAATTCCCTTGGTGAAATGTCATTTCCAGAAGTGGAATCAAACACATATATTTAGGTACTAATGTTGACAAAGATGGGGGAAAAGATAAATAAATTAAAATAAAAAAACAAAAAGCAAGAAGAGCCTCCACAGCACTAGGAAATCTGTGGAAGTCAAAGGAAATTAAACTAGTACCAAACTTAGAACGTTAAATCAATACAACTGTATGAATCAGAAACACGGAGAAGGACTAAAACAATTACTAATCAACTACAAACATTCATCAACTGGTGCATGTGCAGAATATAAGGAATAAAAGGTACGACAGAATAAGTAATTTTGGGCTTATGGAAAGAACTAAACAAATTCCAGTGAATCAAGAGGTGGGGAAAATATGCTTCTGCTAAATAGAAGACACATTGAGAATACTTGTTAATCATATAACTAGACTGTCCTTTTTTCTGGATCAGACAAAGCAAAACAACAAAAAACAGAGGGAGATCTAACAACATATTGAAAAGAGAATGAGAACGAGAGAGAGATGAATAATATGGCAAGGACATGGTGGAACTGCAAGAGATGACAAAAGATAGAAATGTATGGCATGAGGGCCTATGCACCACTGGGGGATAAAGGCAGTAGAGGAATTGGAAATCCCAAAGAGAAGGCTGAAAGGCTGCTCTGGCAAGAATTGGGGAAAGAAATCTACTCACAAAAAAAAAGAATCTACTACTTTGGACGAATTCTGCCTAGAGGAAGTAAAAATTACACAAAAGTATGCTGCAGTAAGACATACTGACCTCTAAGATTGAATGGTATGTAACAAAGTGAGAAGTACACCCTTCAAAAGAGGAACAAGAAGAAGATGCATACACCTGTAATATACTATTTGAATATCACTATGCAATGTCTAAACAGTTTCTTGGGAGTTAACTCTATAACATATGGTTAAAATTCAATACGATAATGAACAGGAACATGTCTAATATAAGAGTAATGCTCATACAAAAATGCTTACCTGCTCAGATGATTTTTGTTTAGACAGACCTTTTGAGTGTTGCTTCTTAGATTTTCCAATCATTTGAAGCCAGTTCTCCAGTCTTTGTGATCCTAAATCTTTACCTTCTGATTCACATTTATCGCTTTTCACACTCAACTGTGGATTATTTATTCCCTCATGGTGGCTTGTGCTTGTTGTTCTGGGATGCTGAAAATGATCTGGTGGAACACCATGGGTGGGAATTTGTGGAAAACGTTGGTAATTGGGCATCTCCTGAAAGGAGTTAAGCATTGGCATTGGCGGTGGTTGAGGAGTCATTTCTAGACCTGACAAAGCACCTTGTGTGTTTCCAATGGTTTGGGGACTGGGTACTCTCTGACCTGCCCCGGGCATGGTGTGACTTGGTGGAGGCATCAAGAAATGTTGATACTGCGGCAATTGTTGTAGCTGTGAGTGTAATAATGGTGGTGGTGGCCCTCGTGGTGGTGGTGGCTGCGGTCCTCGTGGTGGTGGTTGTGATGGTTGCAGTGCTCGTGGTGGTGGTAGTCTTTGTGGGGGTAGTTGTGGTGACGGCAGTTGTCGTGGTGGTGGCATCTGGTGGTGTGGTGGTAATGATAGCGGTGGATTCTGGTGCTGCTGGTGTGGTGGTAACGATAGCGGTGGATTCTGGTGCTGTAAGTGTTGGGGCATGTACAAACGGCTTCCATCATTGTTGTGAAGCACCCCAGACATAGGTGTGTAGTTATGAAATGGTTCACGAGGTGGAGGGCCCATCTGAGGGATTCTCTGATTCTGCATCTGTAAGTTTTCATGCCGCCCGTTTAACGTTTGCCTCTCTGGGAAAAGTCTAGGTCCTCTAAAACCAACATTTCTTTCCAAATTCCATGAATGGTCATAGGATGACATCTCTACAGCTGATATAAGATTCTTTTGTTTTACCTGCTGAGCAAGCATAAACCATATTCAAAGAGTCATATCACAAAACACATAATCTTATGGCACAGAATGCACTAAAAAGAGCACATTAAAATTATCTGCTAGTGTTTACTAACGTGAGATTAATTAGACATAAGTAAAAGGTACAAGACCATTTTCTTTCTTGAAGTATATGGTGCTATTGATAGAGACAAATTGGAACTTAATGAGTGATGTGAAAACAATGTCATTGGCCGCATCTACATCTCATTTCCTGATACACATTTTAAACTTGATTAACATGAAACTCTGGTCAATTTGTTTTTAAAATCCCAATCATGCTTGATGTGGATTTTAACATATGGCCACAGTGCCAGCAAGCAAGTGTGCTAGCTTCTGTACCACCATCTACTCTTTCTCTTTCATGTATGTGCATGCATGCACATAAACATTTGGGATAATAATTAAACTATTAGACATTTTAAAAGTGTAAAAAATTTGCTACTGATATATTTTTGAAGAAATAAGTTTTGATCATGGCAAGTAAATATGTTAGTAATTTGTGGGCATATCTGTCAGTGTTGAACGTAGCTATCCAATACAGAAAGTCTACATCACACAGCCACAACTGGATCAGAACCATACATCATTTTGTTCATGATAATGAGAAATCACATTAATATTCAAAATGGCTACACATTAATATAAATAGAACCAAATAATGTTATATCATGTTTATTAAAAAATAAAATCAGAATGCCTAGAAAACCATAAGTTTTTCATTTGGCTTCTATACTAGAAGTGGCGAGAGGTGTCAAATAAAAACAAACTAGTTAGTTATGTTGCATGTCCTTTGCATGACATTGAGATCAACCCCAAGCTCAAGTTGATTTACTAGGCAATTTTACATTCAGTAGTTTGCCATTGCATTCTGAAAAAGAAGTCAATGTTTGAGTCCAACTGACCAGTGTATGAACTGTGTTCTATTTTCTATCATTCTATTTTCTGCCATTCTATTTTTCCTAGAAGATGTAACTTTGTGAATTGGAAACCCACGGGTCATGACGCCGCCGCATATCGATTGCACTACATTTTCAACACACAAAACGTGTGATTTGACCTACTAAAGTTAAAAAGAACAAGTTTAAAGATTATGAATAATTTATTTGTATACAATTTATTTTGTAATCATTTAACACGACGGAACATATTTTTGAAGTCAGTTTTCATATGACCATTTGAAACAATCTCGCACGCATAGACACGCAGACACCAGCGGGTGTCACTAGAGGAGGTAATGGACACATTGGAAAGTTCCACTTACGGGTGAGTAGCATGAAAGATCGCAACTCGTCTCACCTTCACAAAGATGTGAATATCTTCACTTAGAAGTGACATACAGGCATCATTGAGGTACCATTAGATTTTGAATTTCAAGCCCTATCTACTGTGGTGGTCTCATTAGTAAATACTCAAATTAAAATTGTCATAGGACTTGCTATATTTAGCTGCATCTCGTCAGATGCATACTGCAGAATTCACTCAACATAAAGTAAAATAACTAGATAAGTTCTTCAAGCTGAAATATACACGTTCACACAGTGTAATGTCAATTGTCTACTATTGTAATTTTAATGCAATCTCATGCAATCTATTGTTTGTGTCTTCGTTATTAAAATTCACTACGGAAAAGATGCAGCAAAATATGCCAGGCAATAAATAGTTTAATCTATTGTGTCTTGCTATTCAAATTCACTAAAGGACAACATTGTTTTGAATCTCAGATATCTTTATGACACATACGGAAGAAAGTGATTAGCTGCTGATCGTACATTTGTTCTTTCAGTAAAATTGTATTTTTATCCCTGTGTTGTGCTGACGAAGGCTTTGTGGCTGCAAGGAACATGATTTTGTTACTTGTACATAACCAGTAAGTTTTGAAGTTCTGGTATTAATTAGTATAGTAATTTACTAGGACACCATGGCAGCGACCACCACCCATGCAGCATATTGGTGGAGAAAGGCAGAACCAGGCAGCACAAGCTAAAGGTAAAGACGTTCCAGTATGACAGTACAGGGCAAGATGTGGTGAGTAAAATAAGACGTGACAAGCGCAGAACGTTTCAGGGCAGGAAGAAAAGGAAAAAAAACTGGGAGCAGCCACCGTGGTGGAGTTTCGAGGTGGAGAAGGCTTGGGTGGATAAGCGTAGTGCTGTAAGGAGATGGCAAAATGCCAAGAAGAACAGAGCTGGTCATCCTAGTCCCTGCTTGCACTTAGAAAGAGAGATGCACACAAAAGTAAGCTATTTCAAAAAACTGGTCACAGTGGTTAAAAGCGAAAAATGGGCAGAGGTGTGTCAAAGAGTAAGCACAGACAAGTCACTTAAATTGTTCTGGCGACTACATAAAAGCATGAGTGGTGTAGTCAAGAATAAGAGCATTTCTGACTTCCAAGGTGCTGACCTCATCTGGCAGAGGACTGACGAGGACAAGGGCAAAGCCCTCTTTGAACGCTACCTTGAGCAGAGCAACCAGACAGACATGGGAGGCCGGAATCTGGCCAAGGAGGTCACCTCAGACAGATGCAAGGCCCAGAACACTTCGGATGACGACACAGTGACAGGGCAAGAAATCAAGGCTGTGCTTCGACGATCAAAAAACAGTGCTCCAGGTCCTGATGGCATAAGATACGACGACATAAATAGGTGTACCGACAATGAGCTAGAGAAACTTGCAGACATGTACAACAACAGTATAGGGAGTGCTAGCATCAAGGAGGAATGGTTACACAGCTATCTGATTCCCTTGCCGAAGCCTGACAAAGACCACAAGAAAATTCAGGGATATCGAATTATAACCATGCAGAATACAATAGGCAAGCTGCTGGAGAAGGTAATTGCCAGGAAAATATCAAGCCAACTAGAGAGGCAAGGTGTTTTCCCACCTACCCTGGGTGGGTACCGTCCAAAAAGAGAAACCTGGACCAATGCAGCAGTCTTTGCCCACGATGTCTATGAAGGTTTCCACTCAGGCACTGAAACCGTTGCTGCAGCGATTGATCTTGAGGACGCATACAACAGAGTACCACTGGATTTTTTAATGTTTCAGCTTCTTGAACTAAACGTAAGTCCATTCCTCCTTAGTTGGATCGCTGCAGCTCTCTTCCAACGGAAAGTAGTTTTTAGATGTGGCAGTTGGACTTCGGAACCAACAACAATATATCCTGGCCTACCACAGGGATCACCATTATCTCCGGTACTGTTCAACGCCTACACAGTGAGAATCACCAGTGAGCAGATCACTGGACCTGGCAGGACATTGTCATATGCCGATGATGTTTTAGTGTATCGTCAGGGTAAGGATAGAGAGGAGGTTGCTGTGGAACTACAAACCGAACTCAATCGCATAAGTACTTGGTGTGATGAAGCTGGGGCAATGGTCAACCCAACAAAGGCAACAGTGACTTGGTTCTCGTTGAATAATCATATTGTCAACAATCCAACACCAACTGTAATGCTGTGTTCAGAGACGGTGGAAAGAACGCAGGCAATGAATTACCTGGGGATACGGTTTGATCGAAGCCTTGCTTATAATGTGCACATAGACCAGGTGATAACAAAGGCCAAGCGGGGTTTGGCAGCGATGCGGGTGATGGCGGCAGCAAACTGTGAGCAGCGCCATCTATGTCTTCTGTATGAGGGGCTGGTCATGTCTGTTTTGGAGTATGCAATGGCAATCCTGACTGTCAGCCATAAGCAGATAGAAAGGATGGAAAGGATACAGAATGAAGCTATGCGCATTATTCTTGGATGTACAAGAGATACAGCATGCAGGGCGATGCGCTACCTTCTTGATTTTCCAACCATTGAAGAGAGAATGCAAGTTTGCAGGGCACGTGCCTACCTCAGAATTAACGCAAACACACAGCATCCACTGCATAGTGAAATTAGGAAGGTGAAGGGCAGCAGGTTAAAAAGAGGACGGTCGTGGATGGGTCAAGCCGAGGACATTCTTCAACAGGTGTGTTCACTTGAGGACTTAGAACCTGGCGAGGAGTGGGTGCAAGTGCCAACAGACTTCTGCACATCCTTTTCAGTTTGCATCCAACTAGATAGAAAATGCAGACAAGAAAATCCGGCTGCTGTTGAGGCTGAAGTACAAGCGTTGATTTTCGAGAATTCGCTAGACAGTGACGCGGTCATCTACACAGATGGGTCAGTCGTCCGACATGTGAGAAGCTCATGGGCCTTTACAGCTCGGGCCGGAGGGAGAATTGTGAAGGAGGACTCTGGTGCTTTCACTGAAACCACAAGTAGCCTGACCATGGAAGTCATGGCAGTAAGTAAAGCAATAACATGGCTCGAGACACAGACATTCACTAGGGCTTGTTTCCTTAGCGACTCAATGAACATGATCAAGAGGATAGAGGAGGGGTCGATCCGAAGAGAATGGTTGCTGCCTCTGAAGCGGTCTCGGCTGGCAAGTATTAGTTTCATCTTCGTGCCAGGGCATGCGGGAGTACAAGGAAATGAGCGGGCTGACAAGCTCGCAGGTGAGGCTACTGTTGAGGGCAGACGCGCCATGGACCAGGCTGACATTCTGAATGCTCTACGAGAAGTGAGACTTTTGCAAGAACCAAGTGATGACTGTGAATCTACAACAATGGCCAGACTGCGAGAGCAGCAAATTAAAAGAGGGGTGGCCAAACAAGAACACTACGCAGGAAGCCAAAGAAGATTGATAAACCAACACAGAACTGGCGTCGTTAGCCGCTACACGCTGCGGGATTTGCTGAGGAGGGGATCCGAGCACTTATGGACTGAATGGTCCGATGTGCAACGAGGATGATCTGTCGACTAACTAACTAACTAACTAACAGTAATAAGTATTCTACTTTTACGGCACTCTTCCAAATTCTTACTTACTCGTAGCCGTCTAGTCTAATCTAGTGGCGGACTACTAGTGGCAGTAGTGATCTAATTCTCGTTTTTTGTTAATTCGTTAATTTTTTTTTTTTTAACAAGGGACCGCCTTCGGTTACAGGACAGGTGACTAAGTTCCAAACTCAGTATGTCTACAATTTTCACCTTTTCTATGGTCTAGTGTGTGATCTTCTTCTTCTTCTGCGTTCATCCGGAGTTGGTTTTTTTTTCCTTTTTCGAACGTGATTGCGTTGTGCCTGTTTGCAGCTGCTCCTTTCTCTTAATAGAATAGAATTAGATCAACAGCTATCCTGTGGAATAATTTCTCGGTTGTTGTAGAATGTGATTCAAACATTTAGAGTAATTGCCCCTTAGCTCTCGTACATTTACTTCTTCGCTAATTAAGACGTACGCTTGTTTAGAAAGTCAACGTGGACTTGATTATAACGTCCTGCTACGAGGAATATGGGCTTTCCACCACATGTAGTAGTAATACAACTCATAAGAATGCTCTATCGAGACCAACAAGCAGCGGTTAGAATAGATGGCGAGACATCAGATTGGTTTGACATCAAGCAAGGAGTCCGTCAAGGGTGTGTGCTGTCCCCTTATTTGTTTAACCTGTACGCCGAAAATGAGAAATGTAAGAGATGATATAAATAGGGAACTATATGATGTCCTAAATATCGGTCGTCT
Source organism: Cepaea nemoralis (assembly GCA_014155875.1). Taxonomy (NCBI): domain Eukaryota; kingdom Metazoa; phylum Mollusca; class Gastropoda; order Stylommatophora; family Helicidae; genus Cepaea; species Cepaea nemoralis. The sequence goes on from JACEFZ010014196.1 coordinate 99,099, forward strand.
TGACATACCAGAGATTCGGTATGCTGATGATCCAGTATTGCTATCCACAACACAGACTGGTATAGAAAACCTAATAGCCTCGACCCTATTGAATAGTGAAAATCACAACTTGAGTTGAACTTGTATCTCAACATTGCAAAAACAAAGATAATGCATACAGATAAAACCACTATGGAGAAAGAAATATATTCAAATCCCGAAACAACCACATAATCAACTGATTATTGCTCACTGGATTTAGGAGGCCTGGTGTTCCTTGCCAGTGAGAAGTCCTGATCGTTCAGGTCCCATCGATTGACGGACGTCGGTCGCGGCGATAGGGCAATCTTGAGCATAGCCTACGATGGGTAGCGTTTTGATGTTCTGTTGTGATAATTTGGTGTGTCCAGTGTGTGCCGCGTGGTTACACACCCGCTTCACACGCGTGATCCGGGACTGTTTCCGGATCCGGTCAGGGATATGCACTACTGACGAGCTCAAATGAGGGCAAAACTCGAGTATAGTGCTTCCATATTGACGTGGATAGGCCTTAGGTTCATACCAGAATGCGATCGGCGTTGCCAGTTGTGGGTTGTGCTCAATATTTAAATTTCAAATCCCGAAACAACCACATAATCAAAAGAAATATATGTTAATGAGGAAAAATTGGAGGTGGTGGACAATTTTGAATATCTTGGGTCACTGATTACGAACAACGGTGACACAATGAAAGAAATTAAACGATGACTATCAATTGCTCTTTAAAGACTAAAACAACTGAATAATTTATGGAATAGGACAGACAGAGCATGCATCTTTCCCATTGCAACATGCACCTGTGAGACCTGGACACTTACTAAACAAGCTGAGCAGCGCATAAATGCCTTTGAATATAAATGTTATAGACGAGTTCTAAGAATATCTTGGGTAAAGAAAAGAACAAATGCATCAATATTTCAAGAGCTGAATATTGAAGAAGGTTGGCTATTAAAAACGATAAAACAAAGAAAATTTAAATAATTTTGGTCACTTGAAACGTCATGAAAGTTTGGAGAGAACAATAATGAAGGGGTATATGCCTGGGAAGAGGAAGGCCAAAGAGAAGATGGGTGCAGGATGTGGCGGATGATCTAGAGATGGGTGTATCGGACGCGGGACATCTTGCTTATGATCGAGAGGTTTTCCGGAAGGTTGTTATGGAAGCGAGGTTCTGCAAAGGACATGCTACTGAATGAATGAATGAATGAACGAACGAACGAACGAATGAATGAATGAATGAACGAACGAACGAACGAATGAATGAATGAACGAATGAATGAACGAATGAATGAAAGGACATACACTTTAAAAAGAAATAAAAATGAGCAATTAAAATACCCTATGGTGTATAGATATTTTAATCCGACGTCTAGAGGATGGCACCATCCAAAATTCAGTCTACCGAAAATGAACGTGGAGTCATGGACGACCATGCGCACATACACTATGAACGTGAATAATTTTACATCAGTGTAATGTATAAGTGAGGCCTGGTGAGGACCATGTTCAACCAAGCTAGAAAGATTTGCTGCCGGCGACACCCTGCAGAAGAATTGGACACTCTTAACTAGACCTGCAATCTAATGGGTATCCAACTAGTGACCATGCAAGCTTCACCTCCCCCGTCCCTCCCCCAATCCATAATCATGATCAATCATCGGTCCCTAAACTTCAAGTGTTTCTTCATCTAACCTTTCGTGAGTTAGCTCGATTCTCTTGCTATTATTAGCGCTATGACATCACCTACAAAAAGCCGATCGTTTGCATTCTTTCTTAGCAGCAGCATCGTGGTCATTATTAAGTGCCTTCCTGGCTGGCGTGAGCGATCATGCTTCTTCATATTTCTCGACTCCCAACAGGTTGTTTGAATTCGTGTTAAAGGTAACTCATATGTTGTGACAGGTCGAAAGTTTTAGTGAAACAGAGATACAGGAAGACTCGAGAGGGGATTCTTGGCGCCCTTTCGCCGTGAACGAAAAGGTGCTATAAGTTTTAGCACGGTCGTTCATAAAGCAATGGCAAACTACTGAACGCAAATTTGCCAAGAAATCACAAACTGCAAAATATGTTGGGGGTTGACTGCGACATCATGTAAAGGATATGAAATTAACAGAATAGAATCCACGCGCAAAATCAGTCCAGTGCACTCCCTAGTAGTCGCAACTACTAGAAGTAGTAACGCGTGTATGGACTACGCTTAATGTCAAAGCGAGCGAACAAAACAAATAAATACATAAAAATCTGATAGCGATATTCTTCCATACTATGCTCTCTCTTGATCTCCCCTGGTCTCTCCACCCCTCCAACCAGGGCTGTGCCGTGCTATAATACAGAGAGGCGGCCGCTCAGGCGGCACTGTAAGGGGGCGGCATAAGCAGCGAAATCAAAATTCAATTTGAGATGCGGCATTTCGAAGACTTGCATTTAAGAGGCTGTATTTTTCTAAATGCATCATACTGAGAAAATCTACCGTACTGTCCTGCCTCCAACATTCCCGTTATGATGACATACTCCAATGTTCCTCTTCTTATAACATGCTCAAAAGAATGTGGACTGTTTTCTTTTGATACGAGTAACCGTTGTCACCATTCTTCTATAAAACCACATAACAGCTTTTATATAAGTCTGCACTTGTCTGCTAATTAATTGTGGTATAAATACATTTACATCATAATGATCTGTTGAGTTTAGTTTAGTTGAGTCAGAACTATGTAGAAGTTTATACAACAACAGTGAATGCATAGTGAGAGCAACTGGAGGACACTCAGAACCCTTCACCATAAGATCTGGAGTACGACAAGGTTGTGTCCTGTCCCCTCTCTTGTTCACAACATATATAGACAACATATGTAAAGAAACCAGCCAAGCAGAGATAGCAAGAATACCACATGACGAGAACGCAGATGAAGAACCATCTGCAAATCTAACCATTAGAGAACTCCTGTTTGCGGACGACCAAGCACTAATAGCAAAATCAGAAGCTGAATTACAAGACCTCATGAATAGTCTAAACGAAATGTGTAGGGAACATAACATGAAAATTAGCACAAGCAAACCAGAGGTAATGGCTGTAACTAAAGAAGAACAAACAACAACAATTCACCTAAACGAACATCCCTTGAAACAAGTGAAGAGTTTCAAGTACCTGGGAAGTATAATATCATCAAATGGCAGATCAGAAGACGAGATCGAAAATAGGTGCAATAGGGCAAATCAACTCATTGGACAAATGGCACCAATACTAAAGAACAAACTACTAAGAAAGCACTTTACAACACAATCTTCCTACCAACTCTATGCTACCAATGCCAAACCTGGACAATGACAGAAAAAGAGAAAAGAAAAATCACAACAACAGAAATGAGGTTCCTGAGAAGAATACTCAACGTATCAAGAAGAGATAAGATCAGAAATGAAGAAATCAGGACTAAAGTGGGGGTTAAAGCAGCACTAGATTTTATTAGAAAGCAGCAAGTCAAATGGTTTGGCCATGCAAGTAGGCTACCAGTCAACAGCATACCACAACAAGCAATGATGTACAGGCCAGATGGAAACAGAGGAAGAGGCCGACCACGTAAACGTTGGACGGAGGGAATAGCAGAGTTCATGGGAATATCGATATATGAAGCCCATAATCGGGCACTCTCACGAAGTTTATACTTCACCTCGACACCGCAAGGTACAAGAGGAACATAATGAGATGAGATGAGATGAGTCAGAACTGACATCATGGTACTCGGGACATTCCCACAAGCGCTTAGTCTTGAACAGCCAGCGTAGAGTTCAAAAACTAAGGTGCCCGTTGCAATTTGATTATATGCCCGTCTTGTTTTACCCCTGAGTGACGACTGTCTACCAGATCCTCTGACCACCCCTGCTCCCGCATTCTCTCTAGACCATGATAGTCTACCAGTTCTTCTCCATTATTCACGCACTCCCAGAGGGCTTTACCACACCTGCCTTATGCATCAAATCAGCCCTCAATGATGCAGCACCAGCTAATGTGTCTGCTTGTTCATTTCCAACCACACCAGAGTGTCATGGAGAAAATATCCAGTGAATGTTCACAACCAGTGATCTTTGAATTGATGCATACCATTCAGCACGAAGCATGCCAATCTTAACCTTCGTTAGCAAGCTTTGCGAATCAGTCAAAATCACAACATGCGTACACAGTTTGTTCTCTAAACAGTGGAAAGCTGCAGTTACCGCCTCCACCTCCATTCTCAGACTTGAGATTGTGGTGTCATATATCAATCTCCCTTTTCCTAGCCATTGGCCATGGGTGTTTGCTGTGAATCCCCGGGCACTTTCTTGACTCTTAACACAGAGCCATCGGTATAGATAATCACATCGCCAGGACGAGAGTAGTCCTGAATTAATTGCTGAATTTCTTGTGGAAACTGCTGACCATTCCCTACACTCACGTCCCAATGTGTTTGTAACCCCACACAAGTCTGAATTTCTATTCGGCACTCTGAACCACTCTTTACCTCTACCAATCTTCTCAAGTGGACACACTTCCTTTTGCCTGAGCCATCCATGATCTTTATCTTAACAGCCTGTGGTCCTTTAGTGCATCCAGGGAATCATGCAGGAAGTATTTCTTGTTCGCAGCTACCTTGGCTGCAACACCTTGAGTTTGTATGCACCAGTATGTCGCATACACATTATTGGGGTGTCCCTTGAACACCAAGGAATTACTCTCATGGCTTCATTCTGTATGCGCTCTAGTTTCACTAGCTGACGCTTTGAGACAGTGAGCATTCCTAGTCCATACTCCACCATTAAAATGATCAAGTGCTGAAAAAGTGTGAATAGCATTTTCTGCTCCCTGTCCCTTGCTGCCATCCACTTCAGTGCATTGAGCCCCTTCTGACATTTTGTAACCATCACTTCAACAGGATCTCTCAAGGACAGACTTCTATCAAAAGTGATTTCCAGGTGCTTCAGCCTGCTTTCTCTAGTCACATTTCTATAAACTTTTATGAGACTTGGGAGGTCAACTTTAATAATCTTATTGTCCAGAGAGCACAAGACATATGCCTTTTCTGGGTTAACGACAGCATTCATATCCATGCACCACTTTGTCTAGTGTCGCCTGCAGCTTCTGAGCTGTCTGATTTCTGTGCCTCCCCTGCCTGTAAGCGAGAACATCATCTGCAAATGTTAGTATCCTTCCAACCCATGGTGCTTCGAGGCTTGCAATCTTGCTCGTACACACTTGAAAAGCACAGGTGACATTGCTGATCCCTGAGGTACTCCCGTGGCTATGATACATGGCTCAGAGGCCCATGTACCCAGCTGGAGGACGACTTTACGAGAATACAAAACAGCTACAATCCAGTTCACCAACCACGGACAGACTTTCATCTCCAAGACAGCGTACATCAAAATATCATATTTGACTCTGGTGTAATCGTCCTCGAGATCGAATGCTGTCATCGCCGTCTCAAGTCTGTTTTGGTTTGGAACCCGTCCTAAACATCAATGGCAAAAGTGGCTGCATTTGCTGAAGTATCAGTTATCAGTTGGGGTATCTTCATTGCACTCCGGACAGGTCCATAGGTGCTCAGATCCTCCCCCAGCATATGCATCAGCGTCCGGTGGCTAATAGTGCCAGTTCTGTGTTGGTTGACGAGGCACCTCGTTTCCCCGATGTAGGCTACCTCTCGCGTCTGGCCGTGCCGATTCTTACTCCCAAGTCTTTCATCCTGTACAGCGATGTGGATTCACTGACGCCAAAGTCCTCTGTTCTCGCCATATCTTTAAGGGCTGTTAATAACATCGGCACGATCCATGGGCTGGCCATCTACAGGGGTTGCAGAGCCAGCCAGTTTATCAGCTCGTTCATTTCCCTCGACTCCCGCATGTCCCGGGACGAAGATGAAGGTGACTTTACGGACAACAAACTTCCGCAGCGATTCAGTCCACTGTCTACGTACAGATCCAGCTTCGACATTCTGAATCATGCTCATTGAATCACTTAGTACACACACGTTGGTATAATGCTGTGATTCCAGCCATATGAAAGCCTGTGTAACTGCCATCACCTCCATCGTCATGCTGCTCGTGGTCATAGAGTGGGCACCACTGGATTCTTGAACGGTTCGGCCCGCTGAACGGGCTGTAAATGCCCACGCACTTCTCTGCTGCTTTACAACAGATCCATCTGTATAGATGAGCACTTCGGGGCTATCTGAGTGTTTATAGATGAGCGCGTTGACCTCTGCATTGACAGCGGCAAGGTTCTGCTCTCTGCACCGTCTGTCGGGTGTGATAATGTAGGAGAAAGTGCACTTAAATGCTGGAGGCATCGGCACCCATCCCTTGCCAGGGTTGATACTGGTAAGACTACAGACATGTCTGGCGACATCTTCCGCCCGACCCATCCATGATTTGCCCCTCTTTAGCCTGTCACCCTTTTCTCTGAATATAGCGTCATGCAGAAGGTGCTGCTCATCTGTACTTATTTTTAAGTATGCACGAGCTCTCCAGATCTTGATCCTGTGTTCCATTGTCGGGAAGTCAAGGAGGTATCTCATTGCTACACAGCTGGTGTCTCTCGTGCATCCCAAAATGATGCGCATGGCTTCGTTTTGTACCTTTTCAAGTCTTCCAATCTGTGTAGGGCTGACAGTGAGAATGGCCAGGGCATACTCGATGCGTGAAAGCACCAGTCCTTGGAACAGAAGTATTAGCTGTCTTTGCTCGATATTGGCAGTCGCCATGACTCTCATTTGCCGAAGTATGTTCCCTGGTCTGTAATTTCCCAAACCCGCCGGGAGGAGCTTTTCCCTTTCTAAATGTTCCTGAAGCTTAACAGCAACGATCTTCTCTAGCATCTTGCCACAAGTGTTCTGTAAAGTGATAATCCTGAACCCATTTGTCATTTAGTTTTGAATGATCATTGCCTGGCTTAAGAAATAACTGCACCCAATCCTGAGGTACAGATGGCATCCTGATGCTCAGGTCAAAGCAAGCAGCCATCTCCATAAGTTCTCCATCGCTTATATCCCTCATTTGGGCATACATAACCCCATCAGTCCTGGTGCCATGTCTCTTGCTTTCTCCAATACATTTTTTCTTTCAACTTCTACTCTAGCTGTAATGATCTGTTGAATGGTGACTCTTCAGTTTGAAGAGTTTAGATTTTCTTCAATGGAGATGACAATATTTACGAATCATCGGAAATAAAGATCTAGAATGCAAATTGGCGAAGCTATTCAGTTCTGTGCGTTTCTAACCCCAGAACAGTGGTATGTAGGTTGCGTTTTGTGTCTTGTATAAGTGTTTAGCTTGCTAAAGAAAATGGAATGAAAGAAAAAAAATCTGAGACTGTGTTAGCACATTGACAAGACTTTCCATCTGAAGTCTGAACTTATTGAATTCTCTGCTCCCTCTCTCCTACCCCTCTGCATAATGAATATTATATATCATATATGCATATGATATGTCATGTACACTTCCCAAGGTTTATTACTCATTATGCTTGCATTGAAAATAACACCTGCCTTTGAGCCTTGAATGAAGCAGCTTGGAGGTCTCTCTTTATGAAACTTTATCGCTATATTTAATCGGTATGTATTCACATTGTAACAAACTTCTCTTCGTTTAAAACAAATGGTTAAAAAAAAAAAGTTAAAAAGTGTTGGATAGTAGAGCTGACCAAATAAATTCCAGCATTCGTGTCTGTGTGTATTTATTAGAGGAGATATTAACTGATTATTTTCCATGGGGTGATTTATTGTCTTAAACGAATTCTTGTATCTGCCATGGATATATATCTCCGAAATGTTGTCATTGTGTTATAATACATATCTGCTACCACATTAACAACATTACAGTCCTAACTGTGACACACCTCTACTTCCCATTTTTCACCATCCATTTTTGTTTGATCTAAGCCTACTTTTTATTTGGCACTGCTTTGAACTTAAGCGTAGTCCATATAATACTACTAGTAGTTCTGGGCTGAATTTTGCATGTGGATTAGCTTTCCCTATTAACAGTGTCCCTCATCATCAGGCTAACCCACTCTGACTTCAGAGGTACTTGTAATATACATCCCCAAGTTAAGGACGATAGGTCAACATTTTAGTTCAACTGTCCAGTGTAGGGGTTGAACCCCTTACTTCGGCATCAGCACACCAAATGTATAAGAACACATGTTCTTATCCATTCGGCCACACTGACCTCTTCTAGAGGTTTATGTGGCACTATGGGATCCTACAGAAAGTCATTAACTTAACTGATTGCCTGCTAAACAAAAATGTGGTCCTGACCAAACAGAAATTCATGGCAGAAAATTGGAAGTAAGAGTGTGTCACAGTAATGTTGTGAAAATGGTTATAATTGTAGCAGATATATTGTATTACCGTATTTTACGGAGTATAAGACACACTTTTTTCTTCAAAAAATTGCCTCAAAAATTCAGATGCGTCTTATACTCGAAATTAATTAAATGTTATTTTTTTTTTTAAAATTGCTGAAAAATTAAGGTGCGTCTTATAGTCCGTAGCGTCTTATAGTCCGTAAAATACGGTATATATGAAAGTAAAGGGGATTGCACAAGGAACATATTAGTATTGTTACTATTGCTGTAGTTTAGAAATATAATAAAAATAATAATATATTTTGTAAAATCATATGAAAAAAAGGTAACAATTATTTAAAAATTGCACTTACCAAGGGGGTTTAGTGTACTCCTCTGCAGCTAATCCTGTTTAATTTACTGAATTATTACACAAACACCACTTGTCCAACTATATGAACATAATTATTCCTTCAAACAATCAAAAAATAAGTTTTCTTTCAGATTCTAAAACATGTCTTTTTAACACAAAATTTAGGAAATCAAGAAAACACTTGGCAGATTTTTTGTACATAGATAAACAATTAATATTTACACATGTCTGTTTATTGTTATTATGTGGCAGTCTATTTGTGATAGGCTGCAAAGCAAACTTTGGGGCACAAGTGTGGTCTATTAGTGCAGCCGGTGCAAACAAAAGATGATCTGCGTCGTTTAGCTGGAGTGCTGCACAAAACACAGATTCTGTCAACACCAACAAACTCTATCAAATGCTTGGCTCCTGTTACTCTTTCAATAAAATATCCTGCAGCAGAATTTTTGTAATTCTTGGGCAGGCAGAGTATGGCACTTTCAGGACTAATCTGAGCTGTTTCGCGATGTGCACGTTCAAGTAAACTTTGCTTGAAATCCTTCAATGACAGTTTTTTTCCTCCATTCTCTGTTTGGCAGATGGAGTGTAGGATGTGTGCATTGATCTGTGCAATTTCAAAGAACACGTTTGCAAACACTTTCACTGCATAAGCAGCTGTAGGATCTAAATCCGGATTGTACGCAGTGTTTCTTCCATAGTAAATTTTTTAAATCACCACATAGCCAGTTGCAGAATCACACAGGCCAAATGTTTTGATGTGATACTTGTGAGGCTTTGTTGCATTGTATTGTTTGTGCTGAAATCTGCCCTGCCACCCAATAACCATTTCATCAATGGACACATTTTCAAATGGGTAATATGCTGCCTGGAATTTCTTCAGAATCATGTCAACAAGAGGTTCTTCTTCTTCTTCTGCGTTCATCCGGATTTTTTTTTCCGGATGTGACTGCGTTGTGCCTGTTTACAGCAGAGCTGCGGTCTTGCGCCGTTAGGCCGACACATCCGACTTTTGCGGGCATTTGTTGACCGGGTTAACCTTCCCGGGGGTTTCTTAGGACGTTTGAATCTCAGTGTTGTAATGTTATCCCCCATCCTAGCTGGCCCATATAGAACAGCCAAAGACATCCTAGTCAACCCTCAAGGGAAGGCAGGGGCAGACCATAAGGAGGCTTCCATACTTGCAGAGCCATCACACAGCGCTCTGGTACTGGGCTCACCCGAGGAATCGTCACGTCCTGCACATGGCTGCTTAGCCTCACTTCCGTATATTGGGCCTTCCGTTCACCATAGGCTGTTCCTCCGGAAACCAGAAGAATGCAGTCTGCAGATGACATCCACACAGTGAGCTTTCGATTAAGACTTTCCACATAATGGATTTGCTATCCAAGCAATATTCCATTTCGTGCCACTAGGACACTTTTTCCACCTTTTATGAAGCCCACACAGTGAGCTTTCGATTCGGACTTTTCACGTAATGGATTTGCTATCCAAGCAATATTCCATTTCGTGTCACTAGGACACTTTTTCCACCATTTACGAAGCCCACACAGTGAGCTTTTGATTCGGACTTTCCACGTAATGGATGTGCTATCCAAGCAATATTCCATTTCATGCCTCTGGGACGCTTTTGTAACCGACATACCTGTGGTATGAAGTGTGGCAGTCTAAATACATCTTCATGCACCTTTAGATGTCAACCTGAATGTAGTTAAAGTAAGCTGTAGTCAACTTGAGCTTGTTGATATCTCCATAGAGCTTGTCCTCAAATGAAGCAGGCGTGGGCCAAAATATCTTTCTCTGTTCTGCATATATTGGGCACTCCTGCAGCAAATGTTTAGCTGTCATTTTACCAGTTCCACAATTACATTCATCGGTATCTCCTATCTTTAGTTTATTGAACAAGTGGTGTTTCAGCCTGTTATGTCCTGTGCGGAGTCTGAAGATTGCTACTTGTTCTCTTCGGTCGAGTTTGTAATATGCATCATCCTTCTGGTGGCCTGGATGCTCTGATTCCCATTTGGTTCTATAAGTGCTTTTTATAAACCTTTTTGCCTCATTATAGGTTATGTCTATGTCAGGCTGTGGTAATCATCCACCCTCTTTTGCTAGTCTGTCAGCCTCTTCATTTCCAGGTATACTGCAATGTGATGGGATCCACTGTATTACAACTTTTTTGGATTTCTGGCATAGACCATGGAGTGCTGCTCTTAGGTCAGCTAGTTCTGTGCTGTTTTTGCTCTTCAGTATTGAGACAGCTGACTTTGCATCTGTGAAGATAGCTATTTGCTTCTCTTTATTTTCCTCCATCAAGAGCATTTCTGCTGCAGTTTTCAAAGCCTCTACCTCCGCTTTGAAGTTACTTGAAAATTTTCCAGTTGCCACTGACTGTGTTTTTATCACTCCATTTTTTAAATTAAGGAGAATTCCTCCTCCTCCATTTTTAATTGAATCTTTGGCTGATCCATCTGTATATGCATGGGTCCAATTGCTGCTTGGGTAATGTTCTTTTATGTAGTTGAGGGTTATTTTTCTTCTTTCGGTTTCATTCTGAGTGTTCTTTTTCTCAATACCAGGAATGTTTTCTATCATCTCAGGCAGTTGCTGCTGTCTCCAAGCTGGGAAGTTGTGTGCATTGTAAATGGGCTTGACTGTTGATATGTTAAGTATGGGATCTGCCCTAATCTTTCGTTTTGCAGTTTCTACAAAGTTGCTACGCTTCAGTCTTCCTTTTCCAAAACCATTAAACCTGTTATACATAGGGTGGTCTGTCAATCTTCTAAATTTTTCTGCTTGTTGCTGGGCTCTGCTATCTCTTCTGTCCTGCATTGGTTGTAAACAAGTGATCTTTTCTAGTTCATTAATAGGCGTTGTCTTCAGGCTTCCAGTTATGATTCGCATTCCTTGGTTTTGGACTCTACTTATTTTGTTAAAGTTTGACTTAGCTGCTGTTGCCCAAGCTGCAATGCCATATTCCAGTACTGGCCTCACCCGTCCAGTATATAACTTCTTGAGAACTTTCTCATCTGCTCCCCACGTTGTACCAGCAAGCTTTTTCATGATTGCCATTCTCTGCCTTGCTCTTGTTCGATTTTTCTCAACCTGTGTCTTCCATGTCAGGCGACGATCAAAGGTGACTCCTAGATAGTTTGGATTTTCTTCATGGCGCAATATTTTTCCATTCAATACCAGCTTAGGTTGCTGAGTTTTATTTGAGAGGGAGAACACTGTGCATGTTGTTTTCTCCTCACTTATTTTCACTAGCCATGATTTTGACCAGTCCTCTAGCGCTAATAAGGCTTGCTGTATTCTGCTGTTAGCTTTACTAATATATTCTTCAGATGTCCATATGGCTAGGTCATCTGCAAAGGAGGATGTGTGTACTCTGGCTGGAAAATTTTCTGTGATGTCATTTATATATGCTAGGAATAATGTTGGTGAAAGAACTCCTCCTTGGGGGACACCTTGCTCCAACAGCATCATTTTGCTTGTTTGTCCTTGTACTTTTGTCCTGGCAGTTCTGTTCTCAAGGTAGTGGCTGATCCATTTATACATTTTTCCACAAACATGCATTTTTTGCAGTTTTACTTTCAGTCCTTCCTTCCATACTTTATCAAATGCTTTTTCTAAATCTATCCAGACTGCTAGTGTGTGCTTTTTCTCTTGGAAGGCATCCTCTATTTCCTGAGCTATATAGGTTATTTGATCTTCAGTGGATCTGTACTTTCTGAATCCTGCTTGGTGTGGTGTTAAGAGTTTGTTTTCTTCCAGATGCCATGTTAGCCTGCCATTGATAATGCGTTCCATTAATTTTCCTACACAGCTAAGTAGACTGATAGGTCGATAGCCATTTGGTTCTTCCAGGTCTTTTCCTTTCTTTGGGACTGGTATTAGTATAGCTTCCTTCCATGCCTGTGGGACTATTCCTCTCTTCCAGCTGTTATTTAGGACTGCTAGTAGTTTCTTCTTTGCCTTGGTGCCTAGTCCTATTAGCATTTCATTTGTGATTCCATCCTTTCCTGGTGATTTCTTCTTTTTTAGGGTATTCATTGCCTGTTCCATTTCTTCCATTGTTAGATTTACCATCATATATTCTGCTGCTGTCTCTGTATTTCTATGATGTATCTGTTTGTCTTTGATTGCTTTCTTCTGTTCGGTTGTAATATCAATGTGGTTTGCATTTGCATAGTGTTCCATTAGTGCATTTGCAGCCTTTTTTCTTGTAAGCAAGGCATTTCCTTGTTTAATTGTTATTTGTTTGTTTCTAGGTCCTTCATTGTTCATGGCTTTCACTAGTTTCCATAGTTTGTTTCCATCCCTGTCAAAATTCAGGTTTTCTGTTTTTTCCCTACAACAATCTCTTGTTGTTTGATTTACTGTTCTTTTATATTTTGCTGAGATGGCTTTGAGAGAGATGTTCGCTTCAATTGTTTGTTCTCTCTTTGCTGTCTTCCTGGCATCTTCAACTTTGTCCTCCAAACTTTGTAGTTCTTCAGTCCAGTATGGTTTGTAATTTTTCCTCGCTCCTCTTGGAATGGACTCAGTGGCTGCCTGTATTATCGCTCTGTTTAGACTTTCCACCATTTGCTTTATGTTGCCATATCGTGTATTTATGTTTTCACAATATTTGTCTGTTAGTATGGCAAATCTGTCCCAATCTGCTCGTTTGTAATTCCAGCGGGGCAAGGGCTTTTGCTCCTGTGGAACATACTCCATATTCATTACAAGCTTGATTGGTCTGTGGTCACTACCTGCTAATTGGTCCAGCACATGGCGATCGATTTTGTGGAGGATGTCTCCTGTGCAGAAAGCTAAGTCTGGAGTAGAAGTGGTAAGCCATCTTCTGGAGTAGAAGCTCGGTGTGTCATCCGCTTTGTTGAGTAGATGGAGATTTGAGTCTATTTCCCAGTCCTCCAATTCATCTCCTCTTTTGTCAGTATCTGGGTATCCCCATCTTTCTGAACGGCTATTAAAGTCTCCGACAATAATGCAGTTTGTGTCAGTTATTTTCATGTTTGAGAGTGTAAGGTCCTTATCTGCTGGGCTATACAGATTGTAGATTCTTATTTTCACGTCCTTTATCATTATATCAACACCTATAATTTCCGTTTGGTTGTCAGAGATCACAGATACTTCGCTGCAAGGTATTGTATTTCGTGTAAGTATTAGAACTCCTCCTTTGTGTCCTTCGCGGTCGAAACGTGTGGCCTGATATCCTCTGACTGAGAATTTGTGATTGGCGTTGAGGTGTGTCTCTTGAATGCATGCCACATCTATTCTATCTTTATGAAGACGCTGTGTTAGGGAGTCTTTCTTCTTGTAAACTCCTTCGGCATTCCACTGTAGTATGTTGAGTGTCCGGGGTATTTGGTCAATAGCTCTTAACCTACTCCTCTGTGCCTTGACTCCACAGCACAGGGGAAGGTGACCACCAGTAGTCATGGGTGGACCCCCTCGAGGCAGGGGGCCCGGCACTATCGCCGCCTGATGGGACTTCACGGGATTAGCACCATAACGATTAATTTTGATTTGTGACATCATGAATTAAGTTACGTTGCACTGCTTTGTCAAGCCTGTGGCTCAGTACATCCGATTTCGACAAGCATTTATTCGGGATGCTTTCCCTAGCCTTTGACTGTCCCCAGTCTACCTACAAGGCAGCAGGTTTTACGTTGCACTGCTTTGTCAAGCCTGTGGCTCAGTACACCCGATTTCGACAAGCATGTATTCGGGGTGCTTTCCCTAGCCTTTGACTGTCCCCAGTCTACCTACAAGGCAGCAGGTTTGTGTGTCTCTTCGTCTGGTCCCTCTCCCTTGACCTGTCCGACATGGGTGGCCCTACCTGTAGCTGTGCTACCGTCGGCATAGCTCTTGGGGTCATTGGGACGCGCAAGCCCCTCTACCTCGTCACGGTGGACACACAGCAGAGGGGAACAAGAGGTTCAATTATAGTTGCACCCATTGCGTCTGGTTCACATACGTGAAGCATGGTGTGATAAATAGATTCAAATCGATTCCTGGAAAACATAGTAGCATACCAAGGAGTATAGAAATGTGCAGTTGTACTCCAATAGTCCTTGATCCATGGTCTCCGATCAAGTCCCATAGAAATAATGACAGACGTAAACTTCAGCCATTCGTTCTTCGTGAGTGGGGTCCAGGATAGCAGACGAGAATGTTTTCTTTTAGGTGTGTTCTGCATCAACATCTTTTCATATTCATTTATATTTTTAATTAAACTATGTCATCATCAAAAAACACTTTGAGAAAATCCATTGGTATTGGAAGTTGATAAAGTTCAGGGTTGACGTGAAACCTTCGAGGATGAAACTCAAACTCAGGTTTTGTTTCCCCTTCTCACACATCATGCCATGTCGATACTGTTGTAGATGATGAGAGAGGTGCTTCAGGCTCTTAAGTGTCTTGTAAAGTTAAAGAGTTTTTACCTCCAGATTTATTCTTCTTTTGTACTGTTTGCATTATTTTGCGCTTAGTAATAATTCTGTCTTGCTGATATTCATTGTCAGACCCCTCAGCTGATGACAAACTTTCACTGTCGTAGGTTTCCTTATCACCACGTGCTAAAACTTTAGACTTACTATCAGAACTACAACTATCAGAATCTTCGTTCAAATCGCAATCACTATCGTCTAAAACAGTTTCAAACAATAATCTTGCTTGATCTGATATGAGTCTACGAGGCCGCAAACTAGAAGAAGGTGTTGCCATTTAAAAAAAAAATCAAAACAAACTTTGAAACAGTCCTTTCTAGCGCAAAATGGATCCCAGTGCCTTGTATCACAATGCCGGAAGCGAAATCTTTCGTTGTAAAGTTTAATTCAACGGGACACTAAAAATTGTGGACTAAAAAGGAGCAATGGATCAATTAAAGCACTATATATACCAAACTGATAGGTCGGTCTGTGGGTCCCAAAGTGGGTCCATGGAATCGACCATTCGGTCTGCGGCAGAGAATCAGTTAATAAGGGTAACATACGAAAATATGAAATGTAGAGTTCTGCTTGAGGGAAAACTAACAGACTCATTTGAAATTAAAAAAACAGGATTACCTTTTTTCACCATTATTATTCTTACTGCCTGTAGATTCGGTTACACAGACACCAATAACTACCATCAGAAATGGAATTAAGTGACTCTAACAGCGCAGCTGTATACTTCAGGACCGAGTATGGGAATCTATGAATAGATATATGAATATTGCGTTTTTGTGTTTTATTAGATAATGTGTTTACTAAAGACACTCCAAACACATGTAATAAGCACATTTGCTAATGTTTCTGTCCATCTATCATCCTCTAACTTAATTTCATATGTATTTCTCTCTTTACCAAATAAAGCTTAATTTCCATTTAATTTATAACACAGTGTTTTTTAACTTTTATATACACAGATTACAACGTTCGCATCATCATTTGCAATAATACTGGACAACAGTGATATGGCACCACAGCAGACTGACAATCAGTGCAGCAATTATAGATCACATGCTAACTATGGATAATACCACAAACTGAATATTATTTATAAAAACAAGATCATGACACTGAGGAAAATGTAAATTTAAAAGTCAAATAGTTTAAATGAGAGTAATATAAGAAAACATAATACCCTGAAAGTTAATAGAAACGGCGACAGAAAAGTGGTGGCCCAATGGAGGAGACATTGGAGACAAATACTGTTTTAAACAGAAATGGCATTGAGGCAGCTGGAGAAGTAGGGGATAATACAGTGTCTCCAGACTATGAAGAAGGAAATATGGTGAGCTTTTTCCCAGAATGTGCCAGTTTACAAAGATATAAAGATATAGACAGTGCTGTTTCTTTTGCTGAAGATCATGAAGTGTCAGAAATGAACCAGAGCTCAGTCAAAGCTGGTGCAGTCAGCAGATTACACTTGCCCATGCAGTTCACAGACTGTAAACCTAATGTCCACGTTGATCAGTATACGGCTCAGGACAATAGTATAGATTCTTTAGGCCCTTTAAGAATTGTAGACAAGGTTGCAGGAACTGAGCATCTTGAAGTGGATCAGGTGGCAGATAAATTTCAATCAGCGGTAGCCCATTATTCATTTGCATTTGGTTTCCCAGAATTAGTTGCTCTTGAAAGACCGACAAAGAAAGAAATTACTGAATGTGATACTTTCAAGAAACATCAGGATGCAAGAAAAGTTATTAACTCTGCTGAAAACCTTGAACTAACTGAAACAAACAAGAGTTCAGTCATAGTAATAGCAAATTCAAGCAGCAGCTTATATTTGCCTTCACAATTCATAGATAATAATAACCGAATCCACGTTGACCAGCATACAGTTCAGGACAATGGTATCGAATCTATAGAGCCCGGCCACCAGCATACGGTTCAGGACAATGGTATCGAATCTATAGAGCCAGGCCACCAGCATACGGTTCAGGACAATGGTATCGAATCTATAGAGCCAGGCCACCAGCATACGGTTCAGGACAATGGTATCGAATCTATAGAGCCAGGCCACCAGCATACGGTTCAGGACAATGGTATTGAATCTATAGAGCCAGGCCTCACAAGGATTGTAAACAGTGTAACAGAAATAGAGCATCCTGAGGTGGACCAGATGACAGATGAAATTAAATCATCTGCAACCCATTACTCATTTGCATTTATGCTCCAAGAATTAAATGCTGTTAAAACACTCACACACAAAGAAGAAATGAAATATGACGCACTGGAGAAAGATAAAGATGTAGGAAAGGCTATTTCCATTGCTGAAAATGTGGAAGTATCTGAAACAAATCAAAGTTCAGTCAAAGCAGATGCAGACAACAACTTGTATTTACCTGCACATTTAATAGACAATAGCAGTAGTGTCCACATTCACCAGCATAAAGTTCAGCATACAGGTATGGATCCTTTACACTGTACAGACATATTAAACAGTTTTGCAGTAGAAAACCACCCCAAAGAGTGGTGTATACTTAATGAAGTTAAATCATCACTAACCCATGATTCATTTGCAAGTGTGTCACCAAAGCTAGATATTTATGAAACACTGGTTCACAAAGATGGTGCTGACATTACAAGCTGCCAAAATCCTGGAGATGCTGATGAAGATATTATTGCCAGTAATGACTTGCAAATTGTTCAAATTAATGAAGGACATAAAGAATTTATAGTGCAGAATGTGGATGAAGCTGAGCTGGTCACAAATGATGAAACTGTCAATATAACTCATGAAAAGACATCAGTTTGTGATGGTTGTAGTTTATTTTCACGAGTACCTAACATACTCTTGGATAGCATGTCACCTGGCACTGAGATTAATAACCAAGATACGATAGGTCCCCTGGAAAACCCCGCCTTCCTGAAGACATTGCACTATTCAGTAAGGTAAGTGTACTTTCTTGCACACGTCTTTAAGCTGAGCAATTTAATGTGATAAGCCACTAAAGGAGCTGGATTTTTGTGAAATAACTTTTGTGATAGTAAAGGTAGTTCCATCGCAAATACTGCCCTTGATGTGTGAAGTATTAGGTCTTCACATATTCTGGGCCATGACATATGAATGAGGGCGACCATATCCGTTCTTTGTCAACTTTTCTTCCCAGAGGCGAATGGCAGAATATTATCTGGTACCAAATTTAATGAGGTTGGGTCAATCTCCGAGTTGAACTGGTTGGAAAAAAATTATATAGGCACTACTGGGAATTGTTTTGGCAGGCAAGCACACTAAACACCATGCCACCATGACTTTTTAGTTTGGTGACAGAAAATATTTTTATATATATATATATCTTCTCATTCAGTTAGCCCTAGATGTTTATGTGACTGTGACTGACCTTTGTGTCAGTGAAAAGTAAAGGACCCTTCGTACTGGATATGTGACACTGGTCCCATATTTGTATATACAAGTGTATTGGATGAGTGATGTGGTCAATACCATGCTGGACGTCTTGACTTTCCTTGTATCCATTTTAGACTGGGTCAACCTGGCAGCCGAATGGATAAGATGGGTCACGCTTAAGCTTCTGGTGTGATGATGCCAAGATAGTGGGTGCAATCCCTACACCAGTCATTTGGACTAAAATTTTGACTTCTTGTCCTTGACTTGTTGACGTAAATTACAAGTACCTCATAAGTCAGAGTGGGTTCATCTAATGGCGAGGGACACTGGTAATGCAGAAAGCTAATCCACACGGAAAAATAAGTTCAGACACTAGAAGTAGTTGCATGTGCATGGCCAATGCTTGAGTTGAAAGCTTTAATATTGGTTAGCTCTGTCATAAGAGCTGGAGTTTAATGGCTATATGTCTGGTCTTTGTGACAGATTAAAGTCCTGGTCTGTTTATATATATATATATTGCACTGCCACAAATGTAGGTGTTTTTGTGTGTGGCTTTGTGATATGAGCAGTGGGTTACAGAAGTGATTATATACGTACGTGTTTTGGTTCAGAAGTAGGAAAGGAACAAAGGTATCAACGCAGTGCGATGTCTCCATATCTCATACAACTGATAGTAAATAGACATCTGTACCTTATAGTACATAGACATCTGTACCTTTAATACACCTGCTTAGTATCTACAGGTGTATATATTTTACTGGTTCATTGACTGATTGATTTATACATACATAATATCAGGCAGAGTGTAGTGAAATGTTATAGAACTTGTTCTACTGTATGACAGGGAATCATGGAATGTGAATGAACAAATTAGAAAGAGATTGGAGGTGTTGGAGATGTGGTCTCTGAGACGAAGGTTGTGAACACTTTGGCCTGCCAATGTAGCTAACAATTGTCTGGAAGAGTTAATGAAAGTGAAATATTAAATATACCTATAAGAAAGAGATGGGCAGCTTTCTTTGGTCATATAATGGGTCTAGAGGTGTTGGAAAACATGATGACCGGAAAAATCAGCAGTAGAAGAGGGAGTGGCAAACCTAGAGAAATGATGCTGGATGGATTGAGGTGGTGGCATGGAGGAATACCATCAATGGAATTGATCTAGAATACCAGGGACTGAGATCTGTGGAGATGCATGAATGCTTACACCAGTAGGCAGGGCACATGATGATCATAATGAGGATTATACACAGTCAGGCAGACATACAGAGATTCATCATCACCGTCTTCCACTTTTGCCATCAAGCATCATGGGGAGGATTAGTTGGCTTTCCAGCACTGATGGGTGGCAATGGACATTCCATGTTATTGTACGTCTATGATGTCGTCAATCTATTTTCTTCCCTGGCATCCTCTTGCTCTCGTAGATCTTTGATGTAGGGCCATTGCTGGCAGTTAAGGGTGTTGCATTCTAACGAGATGGCCAAACCATTTGATCTTCTGTCTTTCAGTATATGTGGCACCAGGCTTTGATCTCACGGTCTGTCTGATAACATAATTTCTTATTCAGTCTCGGATATTTAAGTTGGCAGCTCTACTCAGGCATCTCATCTCACAGGTGGTGATTTTTCTTAAGTGTGATTTGGATAATGTCCAAATCTGACATTGGTAGCATAGGATTGGTGTGAATATGCTATATATTATCTGTCATTTTGCGGACATAGCTATATTTGGATGTTTCAGTATGGCTGATAGTTAATATAAGTTCACTTGCTTTTTCACATCTGATTTTGATTTCTCTGTTTATTCTGTCATCTTCTGTGATCACACTTCCAAGATATTTGAATTCGTTAACTTGTTTCAGAGATGTGCTATTTATCTGTAGACTTAGTGGACCAGGAGATCTGCTAACTTGTATTACTTCAGTTTAGCTGTATTTATACTCATTATGTATCTGCTACATGTTGAATTCAGCTTATTAATATGATTTTGCAGTCTGCCCTCGTCGCTATATAACTGGAACTGAGTGTCTGCAGATACAAGCTCATTTATTATTGGTGAATCTGTTGTTTCATATGAAATAAAGAGTTGAAATTTTAAGAATCTGTTCTTTGGATATTCAGTCTATGTAGATATTAAATAGCAGGGGAGAGAGCACACATTATTGTCTCACCCCTATATACAGAGATTAATTATCACATATTGTTTACATCTGAAGCAGTTTAAAAGTTGCTGTGATAATATGTATTTCAAACATCATAGCCTCAGTGGGGCAAATGTATAATTGCAGACAGTGGCTTCTGCTATTGAACATTATTATGATAGCTCAGCTGAGGGTATGAAGTAAATGCTTTGACTCCAAAATTTTAATAGTTGGTCTAACTGTATCATCTGTACAAACTGTAAACTTACTTTTTTGGGGTTTTCGGACACCATCAAATGGCTCATTAGTTCAACTTTTGAGAGACCTCTCAGGATCATCACTGGAGCTACGGAGTTTGTGCTCTGTGCATTGCTTTTAGCAGTCTGCTCTGTTGGTGAAAAAAGACCAAACTATGTGATAGAACCGGGCACAGTGAAGTCGATACTTTTGCCTTTAACCCTTTTAAGATTTGAGTCCATTTCAAAATGACTGTAGTAATATGTGTTTTAAACAATCAAAGCATCAGTGGGGCAAATGTAACATCAGATTGTGGCTTCTGCTTTTGAACATTTTAACTGAATTTTCATGACAGTTCAGCTGAGGGTATGAAGTGAAGAAATCATTAATGCTTTGACAACAAAATCCTGATAGTTGGTCTGACAGTGATATCCGTAAGATCTGTAAACTGAATTCTTCAGGTTTTCAGACTCCATGAGTTCAACCTTTCAGAGACCCCATAAGATCGCAGCTGGAGCTACAGAGCTTGTGCTCTATGTGATGCTTTGGCAGGCTGCTCTGTTGGGAAAAAAGACCAAACTATATGGGATAAAACCTGGTACAATGAAGTCGATAATTTGGCCTTTGACCCTTTTAACATTTAAGTATATTTCAAAGTTACTGTAGTAATATGTATTTTAAACAATCAGAGCTTCTGTGGGGCAAACATAAATTCAGGTTGAGGCTTCTGCTTTTGAGCATTTTTTATGAAAGGAATTATCTACCCTCTGACTCCAAGATCCTATGTTGATCTTAGCATGCAATCTGTATGAACTCTAAACCTACTTTTTCGGACTTTAGGTGAATTGCATCTTAAACTAACAGAATGTTTAAAATATTGATGATATCTTTTAATAAAATAAATAATGAAACACATACAAATAAGAAGTGTTCCTGAAAAATGGGCTTAAGGATTGTATTGACTACAGTAGTGATGATTGCAAGCATGAATGTAAGTTTTTTCAGTCATGAGAATTCATGCTCAGATGTTTCACAGTTTTGTTTTTATTCTCTTATTTATCCAGCCATCAACCCGCTGTTATCCAGCCTGTCACTAAAGATGAGCTCATTGAGCCGAAGTCTAATCTAGACTTACACAGCTATGCCATTTTGCAGGATCCACCTGACTTGGACCATGGTTGGGCTTGGGTTGTCCTTGTCGCTGGTTTTCTGACAAATGCTCTTCTGGGAGCCACAATTTATGCTTCTGGTAAGGAAAGAATGAATTCTACTTTTGTTCATAAATTTAGCAGCAGAAAACATTGATAGAGCAGTCTTTATTTTTTTGTTTTCAAAGAGAACCAATGTCATACGTGTTCAGTTTCTTTCAGTACATGTCTGCTAATTATCCCCTCTGAAAACTGATTGTGTACATGCCTGTGCCAACCTTTCATTGCTGACTACAAAACTTGATTCTAAATTGTAGTTATTTATCTGTATAACTAGTGGACCAGGAGATCTGTTAACCTGCATTACTTATAGGTGTCTGCCCAAATAGTTTCTGTGTTATTAATCTTGAGTAGTCTGTAGCTTATTGTTGTCACGTGTTAAAACAATTTTTAATATTTGTCCGTTGCACGGCATTACAATCATCCCCAGCTGCCATTGGCTGTTTGTGATTTTACTAGGCAATTATACATTCAGTAGTTTGCCATTGCTTTCTGAACAAGAAATCAATGTTTAAGCTCAACCAACCAGGGTGTGGAACAAACCCACTACCCCACTGTAAACACACAGGAGGTTTAAATGCAAGTATAAGTGTATAACTTCACTATGAACATGTGAAAGCCCATAAATGGAGTCATGGGCTCTCAGAAGAGAAATGCAGATATCTTGTGAACTACATTAACTGTTAGTACATGACAGTTTGTGTTGTGTGACACTTGTTTGTAGGTAACTTGTCCTGTGATTTAACTGTTCACAAATGCTTGCTATTTACATGTAGCTTAACTTGATTGAAATCACTTATCATGTTACTGTTGTAGACAAAATGTGAATAAGATAAAATGTGTGAGATGGTTGTCAGTTTTCAGTCTATCCATGAATGGAGTGGAAACAATGCTGTTGTTGCAGGTGTTCTGATGCTGACCATTTTGCAAGAAATTAACCCGGACTTAACCAAAGCCTCTTGGGTTGGATCTATTTTTGTGTGTGCTATGTGCTTGTCAGGTGAGAAGCCGTATAACATGTTATTGCGTGTGTGAGTGTGTGTGTGTGTGAGTGTGTGTGTGTGTGTGTGAGAGAGAGAAAGAGAGAGAGAGAGAGAGAGAGAGAGAGAGAGAGAGAGAGAGAGAGAGAGAGAGAGAGAGAGAATGAACAAACTAATGAACTTTAGTTTCAAGTGGTTAAACAATGGGCATGCATCAGTATCATGTGCCCTGCCAAATGGCAAACATGTTTGTCCAGTCTTGGTCCTTGGTGTTCTGGATTGATTCTGTTGGTGATATTCATCTGTATCACTGTCATAACCATCCAGCATAATTACTATCATTTTGCTTCTGCCTCTTCTACCTCTGATCTTTCACTTTGTTGTATGAGTCTGGGTCAACGACATAGCTGTACTGACTGGGGAAAAAGAACTTCTGGGGATTAGCCCTCTGCCACTGTGAAAGCAACTACTAAATAACATACATGGGAGTCTGACTTCCGGTCCCCAACATGGCGGTTAGGCATTGAACCATTAAGTTCTCTGGCATGTTTGTGCTTGTGGCTACAGTTTGCATTCACATTTTCCTCTTGTTGGACTGGTAGTACATGGTTCCGTCACCCTGCTACTGAGTGAGTGCGTGGCGCAACACTGTGAGATTTGTGCGGAATACTTTTACATCTGTCCGCTGTTGTTTGTACAGTAAACTGCATGTTCGGAACAATGGCAGGCTGTTGCTGAATTGACTGATTTGCTTTTTCGGTTCACAAGAGCATTTTTCAGTGTTGCCATTTTGATGCTTTTCGCACCAAATTTAGTGCGTTTTCAAGTCATTTAGTGCCAAAATTTTGCATTTAGCGCGGCCGTGCGAATTTGGTGCTTCACAATATTTGTGGGTGCTTTTTGGGGGCGGGTAAAAGTTACTTTAAAAATCATTTTGGGAACACTAAAAATCATTTTGGGAACACTAAAAAGCCGAATTTGAACTGAAGCGAGGGAGTAAAACATTCTTAGTACATTACCGCGTAATATTCACGTAATTTAACTCCCTTTAATAAGATTTAGCTGAGGTGAGTGACTGCAACGTGTAGGCAATATGCAATGCATTAAAAGATTGTTTAAACAAGAATGGTCTTAAGTTGCAAAGACTAGTTGCACTCGGCACTGACAATGAATCTGTCATGACAGGTGTAAACAATGGAGTATATACAAAATTAAAATCCGAAGTTCCTCATCTGGTACTAGTTAGGTGTGTATGTCATTCCCTTCAGCTGGCAGTGTCACAAGCTGCAGCTGCTTGTCTGCCCAGGAACATAGAGTTCATAATTAGAGAAACATATGACTGGTTTTCTCACTCAAGTCTTCGTCAAGCAAAGTACAGGGAGCTTTTTGCTTCAATAAATGATGGACAACATCCGCTGAAGTTTGTTCAATTAAGACAGACATGATGGATGTCCATTCAATCTGCCATTGTCAGAATATTGCAGCAGTGGGTCGAGCTCGGAACTCATTTTGATATAGCAAGAGTCAACGAGCGTTGTTATACAGCAGAACGTCTAAATTCTATGTTTAGCGACATGAAAAACTGTGTATCTCATATTTCTCAAGCATATTCTCGGAGAAGTTCAAAGTGTGAATAAGAAATTTGAAGCAGATATACAGGATCCAACAAAACTCAGCAATCTTGTCCAACTTACTGATTCTAATAGTTCAAAGATTGCTGTTCCTGAGAAAAAAATAACAGAAAGTGATGCTATTCAAGATTATTTAGATCCTAATCCCAATCTAGGTTTTGAGTTTGAGAAATAAATAGCAGGCTATCAGGTTCCTGATGAGAAAGAAATTCGTGGAAGGTGCATCCAGTTTTTAATAGAGCTGTTGATACAGCTGCTTTTACGTTTGTCCGATAACATTCGAGTGTTGCAGTCCATGTCATGTCTTATTGGAAGTGAATGTCTACAGCCAATAAAGCCCTGTATATTGGATCTTGCTAAAATGTTTTTAGAAGATGCAGCTACTCTCACCCGCATCGATTTCCAGTGGAGAAAACTTCATCATATGCAGTGGACACAGACCTCTGACATACTTGGACTGTGGGCAGAAATAGCCTCATACAGACATACCACCGGTGAAAATCCTTTCCAAGATCTTACAGATTCACCTTTAACTGTGCTAATTTTACCTCATTCTAATGCGGACGTGGAGCGTATTTTCAGTCAGATGGGAGTCATAAAATCAAAATTGCGGAACAGACTGAGCATCAAGAATTTGACAGCTGTTTTGACTATTAGATATGGAATGAAAAGATAAGATATGGCAAATGCTGTCATGATTAAAAACTACCTAAGGATATTCTATGAAAAATTGGATCACAGGAGGCATATACACATTTCTTTCAATCATCATAATCATCATCGCGGGAGCAAACACAGCAGGAAATAGCTACAGAAACTGAAGAGGAGTTATCTGACTGGGATTTGGCAGATGTGGAATAAACTTAATTCTAATATTCAGTGATAATAATAAATTATAATGTGCTACTTTATGACATTTTGAATGAATACCGCCAATGCTTATTATTGTAATTTAGTGCCTTTTTGGCTTGAGAGTAGTTCTGATTGGGATTTGGTGGATCTGGAATAAACTTAATTGTAATTGCTAAGATGTCTGTGTCTTAAATTACACTCGCCGTCCAAACAAACAACCAACGTAGCAGATCAACGGGAACCAGAATCAATCTCAACGGAAATTATCGCGACAACGATGGTGTTTCACGTCAATGAAAACTTTATTAATGGTAATCGTTCGCACAGGCTAATATGTGACCATTCCCATGTTGATGGGAGGATCGGTCAAAATAAAATTAATTATTATTTGAAAATATTCTGTTAGCTGCTGAGTTCGATTCCATTGTATTATTGAAATTAATGACGAATAAATATCACACTGTCCATCGCTCTGTAACTACCTTATGTTCCTGATCCCTAGATAATATAACTTACGCTGCTCAGTGTGTGGGCTGACTCCATGACTTCCAGCTGACATTCAACTGGCACGTTACGACGCAATACACTTTCTTCATTTTCTCTGAGTCAAACGTCCCTCTGCCAATTGTCCTCCTTAATGCCGACTGTGCCCTTATTTCCTCTTCTTACTGGAGTATCAAATATGTCCATAATGTCTTTCAGTTGGATATCGTTGTTGATATCTTGGTGTTATGCTCCAGTCCGTCCGTCTCCATGATGTTTTCAAAACTTGACTCCTCTGTGACGTAGTCCGCCGTGACGTCATGAAGCAACTTGTGTATTCATCCGCCTCTCGGTTAACTTTCCTTATTCCGCTTGCCACAATTTTTGTATCTAATTCTAAATCATTGACTCTTGCCTCCGACGCTACATGGCAGTAATATGAAGTGATAATAATAAATTATAATGTGCTACCTTGTTATATTTGTAATAAAAACAGTTGGTGCTTTTTTTGTTTGGTGCTTTCAAAAAAAAATTTGGTGCTTGTTGGTGCTTTTTTGGGTCGATTTTGGTGCTTTTTCATCAAAGGGAGATGGCAACACTGCTCCTGGGAATCATCGCTAGAGCTGTGGAGTTTGTGCTTTGTGCGGCACTTTCGGCAGGTCGCCCTGTGGACAGAGACCTAGCATTGTGGGATAAAACCTGTGTCAATGAAGTCTTTCTGGTGACTGCCGATTCCATCGACGATTAACTGTATTTTTCGAGGAGGACTTATGTGTTGGCATTCTGGTGACGGCATTCTGCACAGTTGGCTTGCCGAGACTGCTGTCTGTTCCACTTTTTACATTGGGCAGTGAGGAGAATTTTGTGATATTCACTGGTGCAGAACGGAGAATAATGGGGACGACCCTTTGCTGTGAAGTTGGAACCACGACTAACTAACTAACTAACGTACATCGGAGTCTCCGTGGTGAAGTGTTTACGCCACTTGCCTTCACACTCCGAAAGTTTGGGTTAAATTCCAGGCTACATCATTCGGTTCATGAGTGCAATTTTCTTGGAGACTCCTGGGGGTCATCATTGGAGCTATGGAGTTTGTGCTCTGTGCGAAGCTTTCGGCAGGTCGCTCTGCAGAAAGACACTGAGCCATATGGGATGAAACTTGGTGCAAGGAACTCATGCCTTTTCAACCCCTTTTTAAATAACATAAATAACATACATGAACGTAGTAACAACCATTCTGATATGTATATCTGAACAGGTCCATTTGTTGAAGTTGCCTTAAAACAGTTTGGTGCTAGGGTTACTGTGTTCTGTGCTGGTATCCTTTTAACTGCAGGATTTGTTGGGGCTTCCTTTGCAACCAGTATCTCAGAGCTTATTTTAACCCATGGTGTTATAGCAGGTGAGATTATGTTCTTCAGATGTGTAAATCTTATGGGGGAATTGATAGTTATATAAAAGAAAATATTTCAGAAATCAGTATTTAAAATGTAGAAAATCTGCATGGGATTATTTCATTAACATCATTTCATTTTCATAACTGAAAATGGATTTGAAATGGTATTAGTTGTTTCAGTCAGTGGCTTGGGCAGGGGAATGACTTCATGAAATAGAGGTTGTAGCAGAACCTTTTAATGTGAGAAATCAGAAATAGCAATTTAGAGCCTCAGTTTTGGGGAAATTTCTGGAAACTGAAGAAAAAATGTGAAAAACTTTAAAATGTGAGGAGTTGAAATGGGAAATTCAAAATAAAAGTGAATGTGACTGTAAGGGATATTTATAGGCTATAGTCATTCATTCAAGTGTATTTGGTCATTTCTGATAAACTGTGAGTCTGTGATTTATCAATCATCCATTTTTCCTTTGTGTTAGAAGAATTCACAGTGAATTCAGACTACAGTTAACCATGCCTGATTGCACATTCCAACCCAAGATATAAAAAAGTATACAAATTAGCTATCATTTTGGAACAATAACAATTATACAGATGCATACTGTAATAGGACATAGATGTGTCGAGTATGGGAGAGAGTGCTTGGCGTTCACATGTACATTGAAAAAGTATCAAGAATTTGCTTCAGTGCAAAACACCAGCATTAAGACTTTTATTTTAGTAGAAGTAATAAAGCAATAAGAATATTATTAGAGATTACGGTTGCATAGTTTTTGTTACAACTTGTATGGTTTTTGCCAGCTTTGTATTACTATATATTTGCCTAATAGGCATTCATGTCTCTCCACAGATCTCAGTCCTTGTGCTCTGGATCAGTTCTATTTATGATATTCCTCCCTGCCATGGTCGTAGACCATCAAACATAATTTCTCTGAATCTTCCTCTGATCCTTCTACTGCTGATCTTTCCTGTTGTCACAATGTTCTCCAGCACCTCTCTACTCAGTATATGATTAAAGAACACCACGTGTCACTTTCTAATATTTATAGTTTCTTATAGTTATGTACAAGGGTGAGTCCGTAAGTAAGTCACACAGTTCTGTGGGATGGCAGGTAAATGTAGTTGGTGTTTTCTACAGGTGTCATTAGGTGACAGCAACATCAAACTTTATATTCCAGTTCGTCAGGTAGCGAATGCCCAGCACATAAACAAAATGGCGACTGTACTTACAGAGTGTACAACCTAAGAGCAACATGCTGTTATGCGTTTATTGTGGGAAAACGGACTGCCTGCAATGGACATTCATAAGGAAATGCTTCCTGTTTATGCTGATAAATGTTTGTCCCGTAAAGCGGTGCATAGCTGGGTAGAAAATTTTTCTCAAGGATGCTCTAAAATTGTTGATGAAATCCAATCTGGTCGTCCTGTTGAGATTGCAACAGAACCATCCATGCAGCGGTTGGAGGAGATGATTAGAGGGACAGGCGAGTAACGATACTCTATGGCATCTGCAATAGGGTGCTCACATGGTTCAGTATACAGCATAATGCATGATCGATTGACGTTTAAGAATGTGTGCTCAAAGTGGGTACCCAAACAATGCCAGACCACATACGGCTCGATTAACTCAGGAGAAAATTAACCAACTAAGGTGGGAAGTTCTGGAACATCCACCTTACAGCCCCAACATAGCCCCTAGCGATTTCCACCTTTTTGGTCCACTGAAAACCCACCTTGCGGGAGACATTTTGCGAATGATGCCGAAGTTGAATGTAAAGTGAAAACATGGTTTAGAAAACAGAGCGTGCAATTCTATGCAGCTGGTTTGGGAGGACTAATAAAACGATGGGATAAGTGCATCAATGTTGGTGGAAATTATGTTGAGAAATAAAGGGACAATATATGTATACAAATAAATTTGTTTCAAGTTGTTATCATATTTAGTTATTTTTCTACAGCCATTTGTGACTTACTTATTGACTTCCCCTCGTATAATATTCTACTTTATTAGCTTCTTCCAGGCTAATTAATTTTTATTTGTAATTAATAGTTACTTTGCCGGCTTCCTGGCCTAGAGGTTAGCGACTTTTCTCCGTAATCTCGTATACTCTCTTAAGTAACGTGACGGCGGTGAGAATCAGCAGTGGTTCGATTCGCGTCCATAACTTACGGGGTATGTGAGCTGGCCGCTCAGAAAGCAATGGCAAACTACTGAGCGTAATCTTGCCAAGAAATCAACAATAAGCTGAAAGATGCTGATGTTGACAGCAATGTCCTGTAAAGGATATGCCAAAAAAATTTTTTTTTTTTAAATAGTTACTTTGGCAGGCCAAGGTATTTGCAACATCCTTCTGAGAAACCACATCTCTGCTGCTTCCAAGCGCTTCCTAATGTGTTCATTCACATGAATACCACTACCACACAGCAGGACAGATCCTATATAACACTCACATTACTACCACTACCACACAGCAGGACAGGTCCTATATAACACTTTAGTACTCATTTTCTGACATGTCAATGCAGTGATGATTATCTGAACTTAACTGACATAGTTTTTAACAGTTTGGCTCAGGCACCAACCTAATCTTTTTAAATGAGTACCAGGTTAATTTTCAGAATTTTCTGGAAATGGTCTGCAAAGAAAAAGTGGCATGACCTAGTATTTGTGTAAGCCTAAAACTTTACATCCAATGGTATCTGTGGTTTAGGGGTTAGTGAAGCGCAGTTTTACAGTTGTCCAACATGCAGAGTCAAGGGTTCGAAATCAGTCACTGGCGATTTAGAGGCACACTGCTGTGCATTGATTTCAATCGAAAGAGGGTATTAGTCATTCAGAAAGCAATGGAAAACTATTGAATGTACTTTCCTAGTTAATCACATACAACCAATAAATGCTGGGGTTGATTGCAGTGTCCTGAAAAGGACATTTAACTAACTTAGCAATGGTGATGCCTGACTTAGGATTACCTTACCTAAAAAACAAAAAGGTGCTACAGGGTAAAAGGGTCGACTTCATTGCAGCAGCTATTAATATAGCTTGGTCTTTTTTTGCAGAGCACTTAACTGCCTGCCGAAAGCGTCTCAAGGGGCTTGGCAATAACCCATAGAGGTCTCTGAAAAACATTTCACTTGTGAACCAAATGATGAAGTCTGAATACAAACCCAAGGTCTTCTGAGCACAAGACAGATGACTTAACCACTTCACCAAAGAGACCTCCTACCTTATCCATTGCCCTTTTTGTTTGGTATAGAATTGTATACATGGGTCCATGAGTTTGTATTTAGTTGATTGACTACTGAAGTCTTATGTGTTTGTCATCAACAGGTGTAGGGGCTGGCTTTGTTGTCAACCCTGTATCTGTGTCAGTGGGACAGTACTTCTACCGATATAGAGGACTAGCCTGTGGCTTGTTGGCTACAGGTGCTGGAGCAGGCATGCTGACAGGAGGGACATTTATCTCCGTCTTGCTGGATCAGTACGGCCTCAGTGGCACATATTTGATTTGGGGAGGAATGCTATCTCATACTGCAGTGTTAGGTCTGTTACTGAGGCCATCACCAGAGGAGAGGTTGAGGGCTCTTGAACGAAACATTGTTGCTACAGAGTCTTACCATGGATTCATCTATCGGTCCAATGCTGCCAGCGGTTTCAACAGCTTCTTTTGCAGTCCCAACCAAAGCATGTTAAGTGGTATAGATAAGATTGGTCATGCAAAGAGGACAATAGGACCTCAAAATTTTAGTACTGACAACAGTGGAGATCCAGAGACTCACTTGCTGAAAACTGATCGTTGCTGTGAAGCTACTCATACCACAGAAGCTGAAATAACCAATCAAATCCTGCCATTGCCTAAAGTAGCTACTTCTCATCAGCAAAAGTTTGGCCAGGATCATGTCTTGCAGGATCTGCAGCATACATCTTTAAACAACAGCTTGACTTCTATGCCAAGAGCTGACAATCCTCATATGGTTTCAACACTCAGTCACAACACCTTAATAAAGAATGCTTCAAACTCGCCACTTTACAGCAGTGCCTACATTCCGACAGCATCAGATCCTGCATACACCAGTGTTACCCCTAATCATTTCTCCCCCATATCTAGAAGTACTCATGGCTTAGATAAAAGTATCAAAGGAAGGCGATTTACAAGACATAGCATTTTAAGTGAGGTTACTTGTGGGGACCAAGAGTTCTCTATAAACAAGCCTACTTTTTATTCCAATCATTCTGTGATACCAAATCGATCACACCCAAGATCTCTTGGCTCCAGCTGGTGCAGTCGGTTCAGCAAAAGTCTTGGTTTAGGGATCCGACAGTACACATCATTATCTGCCACACCAAAAGCTTACAGTCCTCCAGCTATCCTATCGTGCAGTCAGCACACCTTGACTAGCAATCTGCATGAATCTACCAGTTTTTGCAATACCCACATCGCAACAATACCAAACTTAACTCACGCCAATGATATCCTTACCTCCAGGCCCACGTCACCTGCAAGCATTCATGGACCTTTAGCACAAAGAATTCAGCGTCATCGTATGTCTCTGGCCTCTCTTTCTCAACACACCTCATTAAGTCGCAGCAGTGTTCCACTTTCATGCCGTGGCAGTATTCACCATTCTTGTGCTGGAGAGATGGACACTGAATCCATAACATCAGCTTTAATTACTCAGCTGCGACCCAGAGACACCATGATACAAAAATATCCAGTAGGCACGAAGAGTATTTCCAATTTTATGGGCAGTATAGGAAGCATTCCAACAGCACTGGCCATTGTTAAAGATGATGTGGTCAGGTATGAAACATACAGCACAGCTGGAATTCCAGATCAGGTAATTTGTTTTCTTCTCTTTTATCATTAACAGATTCTAGTGCCAAACAAAACATAGGTCTGGACCAAACAATAATTGAATGATGGAAAGTGGGAGTGTATCACAGCTATGACTAAAGAATTGTTAATATGGTAGCAGACTAGTTGTATTGTATATCAAATTAAAAGGGGTTGCATAGGGACAACTACTGTGTATAAATCCATGGCAGATACAGGAAGTCGTTTAAGACAATTACTCATCCCATGGCAGTTAATCAGTTAAAAAATATGAAAAGTGTAAGTTATCATTATCTTCCACTTTTGCCGTCAGGCGTCGTGAGGAGTAATAGTTGCTGTTCCAGCGCCTGATTGGAGGTCCTGGATAATGTCATTCTTTGTGACTGTACATTCATTGTCTTTGATTTTGTCAATCCATTTTCTTCTCGGGTGCCTTCTTTGTTTCGTTTCAAATTTTATTTGGGATAGCTTCAGTGTTCATAACTGATGGTGTTACATTCTATCAAGATGACCAAATCATTTGAGCTTCTGCCTTTCAACGTATGTGGTACAAAGTATTGATCCCACTGTCTGTCTAATAACATAATTTTGTACTTGGTCTCAGATGGTTAAACTGGCAGTTCTTCTTGGACATTTCATCTTGCAGGTGTTAATTTTGCATGTGAATGATTTTGATTAATTTTGCATGTGAATGATTTTGATAATGTCCAATTTTGACACTGGTAGCATAGGGTCAGTATGGAGATGCTATTTATTATTTGTCATTTTGCAGATATAGTAACATGTTAGTTAACTTTTGAAATTTCTGTTTTTAACTTTGTAAATGATTTTGTCCTGTAGTTTTATGTCATGGTTTGTGTTGCCCATTTTCACTACAGTTCTCTGGTCCCAGAACTTTTAACTGCTAAGACATTTTTAAAATTGTTTGCATATCCTTTACAGGACATTGCTGTCAACATCAGCATCTTTCAGCTGATTGTTGATTTCTTGGCAAGATTACACTCAGTAGTTTGCCATTGCTTTCTGAGCGGCCGGCTCACATACCCCATAAGTTACCGACGCGATTCGAACCACTGCTGATTCTCACCGTCGTCACGTTACTTACGAGAGTATACGAGATTACGGAGAAAAGTCGCTAACCTCTAGGCCAGGAAGCCCTCGCTAAGACATTAATATCCTGTAAATGCCATCCATATCTTTTGATAATGAGTTTCACATGTGCGTTTCAAATGCTAACTGTCATTAATAATATATAATTGTACCATTTATGACTTACTAGTCAAAGATTCACGGCATGTCTTGATATAGTGTAGATACAACATGTTTTTACCTAATGAACGTTGAAAGATTTGCTGTTAAAACAATATACGTACACCTGTTGTTTGTTAATTGTGACTTTAGTAAGCCATATTTCCAACTATATATGAATGGAACAGTCACATAACTTTCTTAATTAGTGACTTGGAAGTCATCAAAGCAGCTTCCTGAGATGGCTCTAAGTTGAGGAAGGAAGATTCAGTAAGGAAGGAAGTTAGTCATCTGATCTCTTAGAATTATTACAGTATTTCATATTGGTAAAGTATTGTGTTTCATGGGTGCAGCGGTGTGCAGTAGCTAGCACACTTGCTTGCCGGCCTGAAGTTCAAGGGTTTGAATTTGCTTCAAAGTAGATTTTTATAACTGACAAGGGCTCCCAGGTTGACCCAGTCTAAAATGGGTGTATATTACCCCTAGAGTGTCGATTGGCAGTCAAAAACATAAGGAGGCCAGCAACATATGCCCAATATATTTAGTGACGTGTAAAGAGGGTCCTTTACTTACTTTACTTATAGCATTTCATTTCCTCATGGCAAGGCCTGCAGTGTTTATTTATCTTGTATTTATCGAAGCATACATGGACATGTTAAAATGTGTTCATTTACAATTGGGAAAAGATTTCTTATACTTTTCATGTATTTAATGCTTTCAGTTTGTTCTTTTTCCTCTTCTTGTTATAGGAGTTGTTCTTTATCTGCCACTGTCTTAGTAAGTAAGTAAACTAATCACCTCACTACCACATTTATCCAGTGTCTAAAACTGGGCACCAAATACTTCTCTGAGATGGAATGTTGGTTAGGAATAAATCTGGTCACTCCACCTCATAATTCCTTTCTTTAATTTTAGTGTATGTCATAGAAGCCAACATGGCCGAAAGGATGAGAGCACAGCCTCTCAAACTTCTGGTGTGCTGATAGTGAGGTAGGGGAATCACTCCCTTCACAGCCTCTCAAACTTCTGGTGTGCTGATAGTGAGGTAGGGGAATCACTCCCTTCACAGCCTCTCAAACTGTCCGGTGTGCTGATAGTGAGGTAAGGGAATCACTCCCTTCACCAGCATTAAGTTGGACTTAAACGTTGATTTCTCATTCAGAAAGCACTGGCAAACTATGGAATGTAATATTGCCAAAAATAATCAGCCAGGAGTGATCACAATGTCCTGCAAAGAACATGCAACATAATATACGTTACAGTCTATTTCTGGACACTATTGGCAGAACATGCAACATAATATATGTCACAGTCTATTTCTGGACACTATTGGCAGAACATGCAACATAATATATGTCACAGTCTATTTCTGGACACTATTGGCAGAACATGCAACATAATATATGTCACAGTCTATTTCTGGACACTATTGGCAGAACATGCAACATAATATATGTCACAGTCTATTTCTGGACACTATTGGCAGAACATGCAACATAATATACGTGACAGTCTATTTCTGGACACAATTGGCAGAACATGTAACATAATATACGTCACAGTGTATTTTTGGACACTATTGGCAGAACATGCAACATAATATACGTTACAGTCTATTTCTGGACACTCTATTGGCAGTGTCTCACGTTCGTTTCAATATTCTATTTCTGGACACTATTGGCAGTGTCTCACGTTTGTTTCAATATTCTATTTCTGGACACTATTGGCAGTGTCTCACGTTCGTTTCAATATTCTATGTCTGGACACTATTGGCAGTGTCTCACGTTCGTTTCAATATTCTATTTCTGGACACTATTGGCAGTGTCTCACGTTTGTTTCAGTCATGTTTTTGATTGTTTAATCATAACCAGATTATATTATGTCCACAGGGTCTTAAAGGTACTGGCATCAAGGTTTTAGATTCATTGAGACTTCTAAGACAAAAACCATTTGTGATCTTCTTGTCGGTTTGTTTTTTATGGTCATTTGGTGAATCTCCAGTTATGATCTATCTGCCAGCTTATGCAGTAAGGTAAGTTAGTTTACTGTATCTTATTTAACTAGTCATCTTCTTGCTACAGGAAATTACACAGCCCATTTATTTTATTGTCTCCATTTTTTTCATAGTATTAAATGAATCTCCTTAAAAAGTCGCTTAAAAGTCTAGAGGATGAACTTCATTGCACCGGGTTTTATCCCATATTACTTGTTCTCTCTCCGCAGCGTGGGCTGCCAAAAGCATCGCAGAAAGCACAAACTCCGCAGCTCCGATGACAACCCCCAGGAGTCTCCGAGAAAAATGCACCCGTGAACCGAAAGACTTAGTCCGAAATCGAACTCACAACCTTCAGAATGCAAAGCAGATGGCTTGGCCACTTCGCCACGGAGACTCCCAAAAGTGAATCTTCTGACCCGGTACAAAAGTACCATTGCTGCAGGGACTGTTACATACCTCCCTTCCCCTCTATACACACACATGTACATAATACATACGTACATGATACCACACAAACACACAAATAAAAGTAGAGATATGGTGCTACACCCAAATGTTTATAGACAAGTCGGCACTCAAGCGGTTAAAACAGACACATACACACACACCTACCTACCTATCCACCCACCCACATACATACCTACCTACCCACATACCTGCCTTCCATCCTACCTACCTACATACATACCTACCTACCTACTGTCCTACCTACCGTCCTACCTACCCACATATATACCTACCTACCCACATACCTACTTACCATCCTACCTACCCATCCACCGGCCCACATACATACATACCTAACACCCCCCCCCCCCCCCCCCCCACACACACACACAGAGCATCACCCTGCTAAATAGCATTGACATTCATGAATCGCCACAGATCTAGATCCTTGGTGTTCTGTATTGCTCACATATGCACAAACACACAATGCACACACACACATAAATACACAATCACATTCATACACATAAGCATTCACCAATACAACATTTACCCACATATGCATGCATCTATATACACACACATAAACAAATACACACATACAGACAGACACATACATATAGGACAAACACATAAGTTGTCACATCAGCTCACTCACTTGTGGTAATTACTTTAACTCTGAAGCAGCCAGTTGTCACATCAACACACTCAGCCCTAGTAATTACTTTAACAGTAAATTATTCATGTTTGTAGTCTAAAGAATTAACTAAAAATTCCCTGGGAAGGTTAACCCGGTCAACAAATGCCCGCAGAAGTCAGATGTGTCGGCCTAACGGTGCAAGAACGCAGCTCTGCTGTAAACAGGCACAACGCAATCACGTCCAGAAAAAAACTCCGGATGAACGCAGCAGAAGAAGAAGAACTAAAAATTCTGACGACAGGATTTGCTAAAGATATTCTTCATTAGAGGTTCACTGGCCTTGAACCCAAGCGTAGTCCATACACTTGCTACTGCTTCTAGTGCACTGTACAGATTTTTGCATGTGGATTAGCTTACCCTATTAGCCCTCACCACCAGGCGAACCCACTCTGAATTCAGAGGTACTTGTAATGTTTGTCCCCAAGTCAAGGACTTGAGAAGTCAACATTTTAGTCCAAAATGGACTATTGTAGGGGTTGAACCCATTACCTCAGCATCAGCACACCGGATGTTTAAGGACGTGTGGTCAAATCCATTCTGCCATGTTGACCTCCGCTAAAGAGATACAATCATTACTTATACTTCAGAAGGCGGAGATGCAATTTTTTAGAATAATGTTAAGAATATGATGGAAAAAAGAAAACAAATGCATTACGTGATTCAGGTGTTACAAGATTCCCCCATTAAAACCATTCAAAAAGGACAAATGACATTTTTAGGGTGTACCAACAGAAGAAGTGGAATAGAGAAATTAGCTTTATGCGAGGAAAATACTAGGCAAGAGAGGCAAATAAAGACAAATAAAGACATATAAGGAAACCTTAATCAGGTTGGCAACAAACACGAATATAAGTTACACCAACTTTGTCTTGATCCCCAGACCAAGCAGCCGAAGAAGAAGATATGTAAGAAAATGGCAGATAGTTAAAGCATAAAAACACAAAACACCTGATGCACATTGCATGCAATATATTTTTCAGTCGTGGTACAAGCCAGATACAAGCATCTATGCTCTACACAGCTATGGGTACAGGTTCAATTCTTGGGCGCTTCTTATCTGGTCTGGTAGCCTCTGATAGCAACATAGGGCCTGCCATTCTTTACCCAGGTAATGTTTTAGTAGTAAGATAAGTTACATTTATGCATCCTTCAGGTGCTTCACATACTTTCTAGTAAGTCTAGATATTAGTTATATAATTAGATGATCACATTAAGTTAGGAGTGATCACATTCTATTATTTATAACTTTCTCAGAAAATATACTTGGTCCAGTTTGTTAACACTGTTACTAGGATTTTAATTCTTTTTAAATTTGACATTGAATTTTGTATATCAGCCGCCTTCAGTGGAATTATGCAGCTGTTTTGAATATAACAATGGATCTCTTTGCCCATCTGTATTTCCCTAATTAATAAGATAAATGAAACAAGCATGCCTCTTTTCTAATGAGAAAGAACTGAAGTTGATATCCCTAAGCCCTAAGCACACCTGTGCTTATTTGGTAGTTAAAGTAGACTCATTGATTAAGTAATAACAATGGCATGAAGCAGTCAGTCAAGGAGTTGATGCCAGCTCCCATTGTTGGCTATGGGAATGAAAGACTGGCCACCTATTCCTCTGTGCACTCAGGCCCACAAAATTTCATGGTCCCAACACTTTACATACCTAAAGCAGTTTCCTGCTACAAGACTTGTTTTTAACAGTAACATTGCATTCCCTGATGTCTTTCAGCAAATAGCCAGTTGTGAAAATAACCACTATGAAAAATCATCAATGCATTAATTTCAAATAGGCTGTGATAGAGGCCACTGGGGAAGCCAGATTTTTTTAAAGTATGCTCGACCAAATGTGAAAAGTAAGAGAACATTTTACATAGTGATTGAGATTCATGGAAAGGAAAATAATCACACATCGTGTGTTTCATGAGATAGAAAGAATTAAAATGTAGAAAAAGACTTAGTTCTTATTTTACATAATTTGCTTACATAGTGATTGAGATTCATGGAAAGGAAAATAATCACACATCGTGTGTTTCATGAGATAGAAAGAATTAAAATGTAGAAAAAGACTTAGTTCTTATTTTACATAATTTGCTTTCAGCTAATTTTTGTGTCTTTTGCTTCTGAAATCCATGAAAGTTAAGTCAGTTGAACTCTGAGTCAGATGTATTAATACTAGAAATATCAATGTTTGAGAAACCTGTGAGGGACACTAACAGTTTATCACATGTTATTTCCTATGCTACGTATACTATTCTTCTTCTTTTGCCCTTTATCCCCCATTAGGGCAAAGGTCCTCAATCAACTCATGCCAAGCTGTCCAGTCTTTTGCTATCTCTTGCAGCTCCCTCCATGTCCACCTCATGTCCTCTGTGTGTTTTTAGGTTTCCTACTATTTCGTTTTTGTAGATTCCAGACAAGGCAATGTCTGGTTATACTATCCTCAAGATTTCTCAGCGTGTGACTTATTCCAGCACCAGCGTCTTTCCTCATCTCTGGATACATTGGAATTTGTTTGGTTCTTGTTATATTACTAAGGAACGCAGAAGAAGAAGAAGAAGAAGAAGAAGAAGAAGAAGAAGAAGAAGAAGAAGAAGAAGAAGAAGAAGAAGAAGAAGAAGTTATATTACTATCTGCATGAAGATTTGTTTTCTTTATAAAAATGTATGCATGACTTTGAATCAATTTGTGCTCAAATCTCCATGAATCTATAATAGAATTTACTGTTTATTGCAGGCTGTCTCGGTATAGCAGGGCTTCTGATTGTTCTGAGCCCTTTCATCACATCAACATTTGTGCAGCAAGTTATATTTTCATGTCTGGCTGGACTCTACACAGGATCCTTAGTGCCGCTGTCATCGTTGATCGCCATTGACATGCTGGAGATTGGGAAACTCGGCACAGGTTTTGGGTTTATCAGCATGGCTCAGGGAATTGGTAGTCTTGTGGGACCACCGCTAGCCAGTAAGTGTGAGATTCTTGACATTCTTCAAAATGTATGTCGGCATGAGATATCCGTGAATTACATTAGCAGGTTGTTATATATTTGTAAAAGGTTGATAATAACACTGTATACATTCATGCATTTAATCAAATACAGAGATTCTAGAAAAATGGGAATGAAAAGCGAATTGATTAAAGAAATAAAAAAATAGGCAAGTGAAATTTTTCGACCACTTTAAAAGACTTATAAAAAACCATACTGGATGGTATGGTTGAAGGCAAGCGAGCAAGAGGTAAACAATGATACAAGTGTAAAGATAACATAAAGAGATGGACGAACAGCAATCTGACAGAATGTACAATCAAGGCGAAAGACACACAGTGATGGAGATTCATTGCAGCCAACTTTCATTGTGGAGATGGCACCTGGTTAATTGATTGATGCATTTATTATTGCTTTCTCCTGCGGCTGCTGTCACCACCACCTTCTTTCCTCCTCCTGTTCCTCCTCTTTCTTCTTCTTCTTCTTCTTCTTCTTCTTCTTCTTCTTCTTCTTCTTCTTCTTCTTCTTCTTCATTTCTTCTTCCTCTTCTGCTTTGTCATCTTCTTCAATTTGCTGTTATTTCAAGTATTTTCAACTTTATCATCATCACATAGTAAGTCCTATGCAAAATGTGACTCTCATCACAACCTGCCGGAATTATTCTCAATTTTTTGCTAGCCTCATACATTTTCATGCCTACTATGTCTTTAATGGTGTGTGTCTCCCATCGTGTTAATTGACCCCTGCCTCTTCTTCCAAGAACAGATGCTTCCATTACTGTTCTTTGTAAGCCACTGTGACATTTACTATGGCCAAGGCATTTCAATTTCTGTGACGTGATGCTGTGTATGAGAAAGTTTTATTTGATGTTCAGATGTAAAATTTGAGTATTGTCTTTTTCTTGATCCACAGTATTCAGAGAATATTTTTGTAATAAGGTTTCTTCTTCTTCTGCGTTCATCCGGAGTTTTTTTTGTGGATGTGATTGCGTTGTGCCTGTTTACAGCAGAGCTGCGTTCTTGCGCCGTTAAGCCGACACATTCCGACTTCTGCGGGCATTTGTTGACCGGGTTAACCTTCCCGGGGTAATAAGGTTTGAAAGCCCACAGTTTTCTTCTGTAGTGATTATGAAATGGTCCACATTCACAGTGTTGTGTTGCTACAGGAAAGATGCAGGCTCACAAAATGTTTACTTGTATGTGTTTTCTGGTGTTGTGTCATAGGCTGTTAATGCTGTTTACTGTCTGTGTTGTTAGGGCCAGTCTTCTTCTGTCTTCCTTTAAACATTCCCCCTGTTGTTATGTAGCCAAGGTATTCAAGGTTTGTAACAGTTTCACTTTATCCATTGTTGATTGTCATTGTTGTTTAACATGTGGCTTTGTCTAGGACATTATCTGTGATATTTAGATAGCAGTTTTGATGTTCACTATTCCCTTTAAGAAACATAATTAACCGTTCTCATCCCATAGCACTGTCTGAGAAGACGAACCTTATCATCTGCATTTCTAATTTCAGGAGTCAGAATTTCACCATTTATGGGTGGATCAAAATTGTCGCAGGTTACATCATTTTTGGTATTTCTCATTATATTCTCTCTGTCAATGTTGAGGAGGTATGGTGAGAGAATGCATCAGTGTCTTTGTCCTCATTGCACCTCAAACCTGTTTGATGTTTCATCAGCTACTCTGACAGCTGCTTATGCATGTTCATGGTACAGTGTTTCAATTAAGTGAGTTAAATATTTTGGAAACCTAAAGTTTTTCATTTTTCATTTTTCATGTCATTCTAATATTATATTTCTTTGTTTCCATTTTGTTCTTTTTTGTTTTCATTTTAAGTGTGGTTAATGAGGCTATAAATTACCTCTTTTATTTGCATGATGTATATCTTTCCACTGTGTTTTTTCAGAGCCATTTGTTGGATCTCTCATCCAGTTATCTTAAGTTTCATTCATTTTCATATAGGATGGAGGGCAAGTCAGAATGCATTAAATTCTATTTCTAGTGATAAATGCACTGAATTCTGTTTATAGTGGTAAATACATTTGCCACAACCCAGATTTCATTTACTGTGTATGAATGTGTTGTCAATACAGTATATTGTATGGTGTCTGTGTCAAGGGAAGGGGGTCTCTTAGAGGTGTTCTGATCAGAATTCTAGCAGACCAGGTATTTCATCATAAAGCAAGTTATGTTGCACTGTTTTGTCGAGCCTGTCTCAGTACATCTAATTTTTATAACCATTTTTTCTGATTTGCTTTCTCTAGCCTTTGACTGTCCCCAGTCAACCTACAAGGCTGCAGACTTGTGTCTTACTTTTTATGGTCCCTCGGGAGTCTCCGTGGTGAAGTGGTAAAGCCGTCTGACTCGGGCTCCAAAGGTTGTGGGTTCTACTTTGGGCCGCATCCTTCGGTTCATGAGTGAATTTTTTCGGAGACTCCTGGAGGTCGTTGCTGGAGCCACAGAGTTTGTGCTTTGTGCGAAGCTTTCTGCACTGCAGAAAGAAACTGAGCCATATGGGATAAAACCCAGTGCAATGAAGTTGACCCTGTCGACTTTTTTAAGCGACTTTTCTTTTGTATGGTCCCTACATCTTGACTTGTCTGAAATTGGAAACCTCGCTGTAGCTACACTACCATTGGCATAGCTTTGGGGTCATTGGTGCATGCAAGATCTCTACTGCTTCAAGGTGGAGACACAATAGAGGGGCACTGGGTATGATTCATGTTCTGGACAGTTTGGGGTTTTGCAAAATAAGAAATAGGAAGATCGTATACTTCTGTTTTCTCCTAGGGTAGTGGATCAGATGTCTGGCTTTCTTGGATGATGGCAAAAAACACTAAGATGATGTTTGAGCACTTTTAAAATCCCTCAGCATTGTGTATTTGCAAACCAAAATGGACTGAAAAGGCCACTGCTAAATGTATTTCAAAATTGGAAACCTGCCCACAAAGAGAATACAGCATGTGTAACTTTGGTATAAACATATGTGAATCCTCACTAGTTTGCAGCGTTTGTGCACTGTGCTGAGATTGACCTTATGTGATCTGCATGAGGAGACTGGAGCACTTATGGGGTTTCTGTGTGCAATGAAAGTGATCCTTCGCATAACAACATTGGTCCAGGTGTATGTCCATGTGTGAGAATTATGTTCGTGCACTTTAATGTTATTCCCATCTGTCAGTCAGATATTCCCATCAGGTATATACCATGTAAGACTGTGTCACTGCACTTTAATGTTATTCCCATCTGTCAGTCAGATATTCCCATCAGGTATATACCATGTAAGACTGTGTCACTGCACTTTAATGTTATTCCCATCTGTCAGTCAGATATTCCCATCAGGTATATACCATGTAAGACTGTGTCACTTCACTTTACTGTTGTTCCCATCTGTCAGTCAGATATTCCCATCAGGTATATACCATGTAAGACTGTGTCACTGCACTTTAATGTTATTCCCATCTGTCAGTCAGATATTCCCTCAGTATATACCATGTAGACTGTGTCACTGCACTTTACTGTTGTTCCCATCTGTCAGTCAGATATTCCCATCAGTATATACCATGTAAGACTGTGTCACTGCACTTTAATGTTATTCCCATCTGTCAGTCAGATATTCCCATCATATATACCATGTAAGACTGTGTCACTGCACTTTACTGTTGTTCCCATCTGTCAGTCAGATATCCCATCAGGTACATACATGTAAGACTGTGTCACTGCACTTTACTGTTTTTCCCATCTGTCAGTCAGATATTCCCATCAGGTATATTCCATGTAAGACTGTGTCACTGCACTTTACTGTTGTTCCCATCTGTCAGTCAGATATTCCCATCAGTTATTACCATGTAAGACTGTGTCACTGCACTTTAATGTTATTCCCATCTGTCAGTCAGATATTCCCATCAGGTATATACCATGTAAGACTGTGTCACTGCACTTTACTGTTGTTCCCATCTGTCAGTCAGATATTCCCATCAGGTATATACCATGTAAGACTGTGTCACTGCACTTTACTGTTGTTCCCATCTGTCAGTCAGATATTCCCATCAGGTATATACCATGTAAGACTGTGTCACTGCACTTTACTGTTGTTCCCATCTGTCAGTCAGATATTCCCATCAGGTATATACCATGTGAGATTGTGTCCACTAAACTTTATTGTTGTTCCCATCTGTCCAGATATCTGCTCATGTGAGATTGTGTCCAGCAACTTTGTTGTTATTCCTATCTATGCAGATATCTGCCCATGTGAGATTGTGTCCAAACACTTTATTGTTGTTCCCATCTGTCCAGATATCTGCCCATGTGAGATTGTGTCCACAAACAATATTGTCGTTCCCATCTGTCCAGATATCTGTCCCATGTGAGATTGTGTCCACAAACTTATTGTTGTTCCCATCTGTACCAGATATCTGCTCCATGTGAGATTGTGTCTACAAACATTATTGTTGTTCCCATCTGTCCAGATATCTGCCCATGTGAGATTGTGTCCAAACACTTTATTGTTGTTCCCATCTGTCCAGATATCTGCCCATGTGAGATTGTGTCCACAAACATTATTGTTGTTCCCATCTGTCCAGATATCTGTCCATGTGAGATTGTGTCTACAAACATTATTGTTGTTCCCATCTGTCCAGATATCTGTCCATGTGAGATTGTGTCCACAAACTTTATTGTTGTTCCCATCTGTCCAGATATCTGTCCATGTGAGATTGTGTCCACAAACATTATTGTTGTTCCCATCTGTCCAGATATCTGTCCATGTGAGATTGTGTCCACAAACATTATTGTTGTTCCCATCTGTCCAGATATCTGTCCATGTGAGATTGTGTCCACAAACATTATTGTTGTTCCCATCTGTCCAGATATCTGTCCATGTGAGATTGTGTCCACAAACTTTATTGTTGTTCCCATCTGTCCAGATATCTGCCCATGTGAGATTGTGTCCACAAACTTTATTGTTGTTCCCATCTGTCCAGATATCTGTCCATGTGAGATTGTGTCCAAACACTTTATTGTTGTTCCCATCTGTCCAGATATCTGTCCATGTGAGATTGTGTCCACAACACTTATTGTTGTTCCCATCTGTCCAGATATCTGTCCATGTGAGATTGTGTCCACAAACTTTATTGTTGTTCCCATCTGTCCAGATATCTGTCCATGTGAGATTGTGTCCACAAACTTTATTGTTGTTCCCATCTGTCCAGATATCTGTCCATGTGAGATTGTGTCCACAAACTTTATTGTTGTTCCCATCTGTCCAGATATCTGTCCATGTGAGATTGTGTCCACAAACT
Source organism: Cepaea nemoralis (assembly GCA_014155875.1). NCBI lineage: Eukaryota > Metazoa > Mollusca > Gastropoda > Stylommatophora > Helicidae > Cepaea > Cepaea nemoralis. The sequence goes on from JACEFZ010014196.1 coordinate 144,078, forward strand.
TTATTGTTGTTCCCATCTGTCCAGATATCTGTCCATGTGAGATTGTGTCCAAGCACTTTATTGTTGTTCCCATCTGTCCAGATATCTGTCCATGTGAGATTGTGTCCACAAACATTTATTGTTGTTCCCATCTGTCCAGATATCTGTCCATGTGAGATTGTGTCCACAAACATTATTGTTGTTCCCATCTGTCCAGATATCTGTCCATGTGAGATTGTGTCCACAAACATTATTGTTGTTCCCATCTGTCCGGATATCTGTCCATGTGAGATTGTGTCCACAAACATTATTATTGTTCCCATCTGTCCAGATATCTGTCCATGTGAGATTGTGTCCACAAACATTATTGTTGTTCCCATCTGTCCAGATATCTGCCCATGTGAGATTGTGTCCACAAACATTATTGTTGTTCCCATCTGTCCGGATATCTGTCCATGTGAGATTGTGTCCAAACACTTTATTGTTGTTACCATCTGTCCAGATATCTGTCCATGTGAGATTGTGTCCACAAACATTATTGTTGTTCCCATCTGTCCAGATATCTGTCCATGTGAGATTGTGTCCAAACACTTTATTGTTGTTCCCATCTGTCCAGATATCTGTCCATGTGAGATTGTGTCCACAAACATTATTGTTGTTCCCATCTGTCCAGATATCTGTCCATGTGAGATTGTGTCCAAACACTTTATTGTTGTTCCCATCTGTCCATGTGAGATTGTGTCCACAAACATTATTGTTGTTTCCATCTGTCCATGTGAGATTGTGTCCAAACACTTTATTGTTGTTCCCATCTGTCCAGATATCTGTCCATGTGAGATTGTGTCCACAAACATTATTGTTGTTCCCATCTGTCCAGATATCTGTCCATGTGAGATTGTGTCCACAAACATTATTGTTGTTCCCATCTGTCCAGATATCTGTCCATGTGAGATTGTGTCCAAACACTTTATTGTTGTTACCATCTGTCCAGATATCTGTCCATGTGAGATTGTGTCCACAAACATTATTGTTGTTCCCATCTGTCCGGATATCTGTCCATGTGAGATTGTGTCCACAAACATTATTGTTGTTCCCATCTGTCCAGATATCTGCCCATATGAGATTGTGTCCAAACACTTTATTGTTGTTACCATCTGTCCAGATATCTGTCCATGTGAGATTGTGTCCACAAACATTATTGTTGTTCCCATCTGTCCAGATATCTGTCCATGTGAGATTGTGCCCACAAACATTATTGTTGTTCCCATCTGTCCGGATATCTGTCCATGTGAGATTGTGTCTATGCACTTTATTGTTATTCCTATATAGGTATGTTTGTCACGACATATGGCTACAAGAACTTATTTGTGTTTTCAGGTTAGTAGAAATAAAGTAATTCTTGCTACTGTTGCCACGTTCAGTAATAAATGTATTGGATTTACATAATGACAATACAGTTAATTCCTTTAAGTTTTTTGTTTTATAAAGACAACACAAACACTGCATATTGAGTTTTTAAGTTACATTAACTCGTTATGTCCCAGTTGTTTGTTACATGAACTCACTTAGTTATAGTTAATGCTTAAACTTCTGCCTCAGGAGCAAAGATAGCATGGTTATTTGTCTGCTTGCCTGACCAAGACTTCTGTTCACCTCCTTGTGGATCACCCAGGAAAACAGACACACAGCTGGCTAACACTGGCAGGGTTGACCATTGTCTCCTCTGTGATGAAGCCTGTCAAGGAATATCAACTTTGCATGCAATGGCAATGATTGACATTCATCACCCAAGTCCCACACCCACCACTTGAACAGCTCATGAGTGTGCTCAAAACAGAATAGAGATCGGTGTCTGTGGCCATGAGTAGTGAACAGTTTTACTATCCCGGCATCCCAGGGTCGAAGTCAGCTGCAGACGGTTTGGGAGCAGATCGCTTTGCATTGATTTTCACAATGGCCATTCAGAAAGCAATGGCAATCTACTGGATGTAAAATTTTCTAGCAAATCACAAACAGGTTATAAATGCTGGGGTTGATTGTGACGTCCTGTAAAAGGAAATGCAACTAATTTTAACTTTTTAACAGGTTCAGTGCCAAAAAAAGTAGGCTTGAACTAAACAAAAATGGATGGCGGAAAATTGGAAGTCACGATGTGTCTCATTTATGACTTAAAAATTAGTTAATATGGTAACAGACATGTTGTATTATAACACAATGACAACATTTCAGCAATATATAAGCCCATGGCAGATACGGGAAGTCACTTAACACAACTAAACATCCCGTAGCACTTCATCAGTTAACATGCTCAGAATGGATGCCTGCTTTTCCTCCCAGTTTAGAATTAAGTCATCACAAGTCCTGCATTTCTTAATTGGAGGTTAAAAGGCAGAAGAAGAAGAATAAGAAATAGCTGTTTTGTGCTCTACTCTGGTCTTGTCTTTATGGATTTCTGTTTCCCTTGATTCTTCTTTCATTATTGCCATACTTCTTCTTTCACCCTTTATCCTCCATAGGCAGCTCACTCCAAGCCCTCCTATCCTTAGCTATCCCATGAACCTTTGTCCATGTCCTCCCCACACTATTCATTTCTGTTTCTATTTTTTTCTCCTCCACATGTTTTGAGGACTTTCTCTATTATTTTTGTTTGCCCTGTAGATTCCAGACAAAGGCCTTTCTGGTTATACTACTCTCAGGTTTTCTCTAGATACAAATTATGGACCATTCTTGAAGACTATGGGATACAAGGATAATTGCTAGAAAACATCATAGCCATGCACCACTCGAGCCGAAGTGCAGTTAGAACAAAAGAAGGTATATCAGATATGTTCACAGTCAATACAGAGTGAGACAGGGATGTGTGCTCTCTCCTCTGCTAGTTAATATCTACATGGACAAAACATCCAAAGAAGCAAGCCTTGACAGAACTAGATTCAGAAAATTTACAACTCTTTACTCCAGATGAAACAACTGATCCACAGGAAATAAATGAACTTCTATTTGCAGACGATCAGTGCCTGTTTTATAGCGATGAGGGCAGATTGCAAATATCATATTAATAATTTGAGTTCAACATGCAACAGATACAATATGAGTATAAATACAGCCAAAATCGAAGTCATGCAAGTTAGCAGATTGCCTGGTCCACTAAATATGCATAATTAATTAGCACAACTCTGAAAGAAGTTAAAAAAATTCAAATATATTGGAAGTATGATCACAGAAGACGGTAGATTAGACAGAGAAATCGAAATCAGATGTCAAAAAGCTAGTGAAGTTACATATCAAATATCACCCATATTGAAACATCCAAATATACCCATGTCTGCAAAATGACAGATAATAAACAGTATATTCACATTAACCCTATGCTACCAATCTCAAACTTGGACTTTATCCAAATAACATGTTCGCAAAATCAACACCTGTGAGATAAGATGCCTGATGAGAGCTGCCAACTTAACAATCCGAGACCGAGTAAGAAATGCTGTTATTAGACAGACATTGGGATCAACACCTGTGCCACATTTATTGAAAGACAGAAGATCAATGTGGTATGGCCTTGTCGTTAGAATGCAACATCAGCAACTACCATCACTGGCCCTACATCAAAGATCATCTGCAACGAGACCAAGAGGATGCCCAAGAAGAAAATGGATTGACGACATCAATGACATTGTTCAATCACATGGAATGACACTATCCAGTGCCGCCCATCAGGTGCTGGAGCGCAAATTATTCCTCCCCACGACGCTTGACGGCAGAAGTGGAAGATGATGATGATGAGGTTTTCTCAATGTATGGCCTATCAAACACCAACGTCTTTTCTTCACCTCTTGGTTCGCTGCGTTTTGTCTGGTTCTCACCATGAGCCCCACACCGGCTATTCTGTCATACCTGACCTCATTCTTCTTCTGCTCCTTATCCCCCTATGAAGCATTCGCACTCAACTAACTCTTTGGTTGGTTGGAGTTTGCAGCTAAAGTTTTTTTTATTGGATGAGATATCTAATCCCATGCCAACCCTCCTTTGTAGTATCTTGTGACATGCATGGTAGGTTACAATGCTACTGTTCTGTGCGTCCCCTCAGTCTGCCTGTAACACACAGACATTTGACATCGTTATTGTTTTCTAAAACAAGTACATTTGTAAACATTAACTAGTGTTCAGGAGGTTATACTTGTAGACAGATGAACAATAAAATCTCCTGTCCTAACCTTCCAGGCACAGTATACAAACCAGGTCCTTTATGTTACCTCTAATAGATAGTGATTAGTGTGCTTGCCCCCCAAGACAATAGTCCAGGTTCAATCCCAGCAGGGCATGATTATTTTCTTCTCTCCAGCAAAGCTCTTGGGTCAACCCAGCTAATAAAAGTGAATGACAGACAATTTTCAAAGTTTTCCCAGAATTGTCTGGCAAGGACAGGCAATGAGGAAGGGAACTGGCCACCCTGTCTCATAGGTCATGGCCTAGAATATGTGGAGACCTAACATCACGCCCCAACAGCAGTATCCCATCTCTCAGAGGAAGGCTAACCTCATTAAAAAATGCCCGCCGGAAGTCGGAAGTGTCGTCCTACAGGTGGCAAACTAAAAATTGACACTACGTAATTCGTCCGAGTGAAATGTCTTGTCCGAATGTCTCTCGTGCTAGGAACAGCTCTGACTACCTAGTTTCCGAATGCCGCTCTTGTTCGGAACAGCTCTGACTAGGTAGTTTTCTGAATGTCTGTCGTGCCTGGAACAGCTCTGACGGGCGCAACGACAAGCACATGTCCGAAAACTCGCTGAGTGGATACCGTCTGCAAACCTGTCTGGTTTGTGCGGGAATGGCCCGGGGCAAGCGAAATGACCAATATATTGAAGTGAGGATTTAAAGCAGCCATGAGCAGGATTCCCTCGGTGAGCCCAGCTCCAGGGCGCTATGTGTCGGCCCTGCAACTATGGAAGCAACCTTGGATGGCGGAAAATGCTATGGACTGTCCCTGCCTTCCTTTGAAGGATGACCGTTGCCTTCGACCGTTCCAACTTGGCCAGCTGAGTTGTAGATGGTACCACAAAAGTGAGAGTCTCCCAGGAATGCTACCTGGTCAAAAAAGCGCGCTGTAATCGGATGTGTTGGCCTACGGGTTTCGGCCCAAGAGCGCTTAACAGACACACCGCAATCACATCTGAAAAAACACTCCGGATGAACGAAAAGAAGAAGAAGAAGCTGGGTTGTAGATGGTACCACAAAAGTGAGAGTCTCCCAGGAATGCTACCTGGTCAAAAAAGCGCGCTGTAGTCGGATGTGTTGGCCTACGGGTTTCGGCCCAAGGAGCGCTTAACAGACACACCGCAATCACATCTGAAAAAACACTCCGGATGAACGAAAAGAAGAAGAAGTATCCCATCTCACAGGTCATGGCCTAGAATATGTGGAGGCCTAACATCACACCCCAACAGCAGTATCCCATCTCATAGGTCATGGCCTAGAATATATGGAGACCTAACACTTCATGTCCCAACAGCAGTATCCCAAATCATAGGTCATGGCCTAGAATATGTGGAGACCTAACACTTCATGTCCCAACAGCAGTATCCCATCTCATAGGTCATGGCCTAGAATATGTGGAGACCTAACATCACGTCCCAACAGCAGTATCCCATTTCATAGGTCATGGTCTAGAAGAATATGTGGAGACCTAACACTTCACATCCCAACATCAGTATCCCATCTCATAGGTCATGGCCTAGAAGAATATGGAGACCTAACACTTCACATCCCAACATCAGTATCCCATCTCATAGGTCATGCCTAGAATATGTGGAGACCTAACACTTCATGTCCCAACAGCAGTATCCCATCTCATAGGTCATGGCCTAGAATATGTGGAGACCTAACACTTCACGTCCCAACAGCAGTATCCCATCTCATAGGTCATGGCCTAGAATATGTGGAGACCTAACACTTCACATCCCAATAGCAGTATCCCATCTCATAGGTCATGGCCTAGAATATGTGGAGACCTAACACTTCACATCCCAACAGCAGTATCCCATCTCATAGGTCATGGCCTAGAATATGTGGAGACCTAACACTTCATGTCCCAACAGCATTATCCCATCTCATAGGTCATGGCCTAGAATATGTGGAGACCTAACATCACATCCCAACATCAGTATCCCATCTCATAGGTCATGGCCTAGAATATGTGGAGACCTAACACTTCATGTCCCAACAGCAGTATCCCATCTCATAGGTCATGGCCTAGAATATGTGGAGACCTAACACTTCATGTCCCAACAGCAGTATCCCATCTCATAGGTCATGGCCTAGAATATGTGGAGACCTAACATCACGTCCCAACAGCAGTATCCCATCTCATAGGTCATGGTCTAGAAGAATATGTGGAGACCTAACACTTCACATCCCAACAGCAGTATCCCATCTCATAGGTCATGGCCTAGAAGAATATGTGGAGACCTAACACTTCACATCCCAACAGCAGTATCCCATCTCATAGGTCATGGCCTAGAATATGTGGAGACCTAACACTTCACGTCCCAACAGCAGTATCCCATCTCATAGGTCATGGCCTAGAATATGTGGAGACCTAACACATTCACGTCCCAACAGCAGTATCCCATCTCATAGGTCATGGCCTAGAATATGTGGAGACCTAACATTACGTCCCTAACAGCAGTATCCCATCTCATAGGTCATGGTCCTAGAAGAATATGTGGAGACCTAACACTTCATGTCCCACAGCAGTATCCCATCTCATAGGTCATGGCCTAGGAATATGTGGAGACCTAACACATCACGACCCCAATAGCAGTACCCCATCTCATAGGTCATGGCCGAGAATATGTGGAGAACTAACACTTCATGTCCCAACAGCAGTATCCCATCTCATAGGTCATGGTCTAGAATATGTGGAGACCTAACATTACGTCCCAACAGCAGTATCCCATCTCATAGGTCATGGTCTAGAAGAATATGTGGAGACCTAACACTTCATGTCCCAACAGCAGTATCCCATCTCATAGGTCATGGCCTAGAAGAATATGTGGAACCTAACACTTCACATCCCAACAGCAGTATCCACCATAGTCTGGCTATATTGGTAACACTCATGTCCAACAGCCTAGCCATCTCTAGGTCATGTCTAGAGAAGAGACCTAACACTTCACATCCAACGCATATCCCATCCAGTCATGCTAGTATGGACCTAACATCAGCCCAACAGCAGTATCCATCTCATAGGTCCATGACTAGAACATGTGGAGACCTAACACTTCACATCCCAACACATATCTCATCATCATATGTGGTCACATGCAGCCTATAATAGAATGTGGGAGACCTAACACTTCACTCCCAAAGCAGTATCCCATCTCATAGGTCATGGCCTAGAATATGTGAGACCTAACACTTCACATCCCAACAGCAGTATCCCATCTCATAGGAAATATCCCAACATCGTCATCCATGGAGCCAATATGTGGAGCCTAATTGAGACCTAACACTTCCATCCCATAGAGTCATCCCATCTCATAGGTCATGGCCTAGAATATGTGGAGACCTAACACTTCATATCCCAACAGCAGTATCCCATCTCATAGGTCATGGCCTAGAATATGTGGAGACCTAACATTCATGTCCCAACAGCAGTATCCCATCTCATAGGTCATGGCCTAAATATGTGGAGTCCTAACACTTCACATCCCAAGCAGTAAATATCCCATCTCATAGGTCATGGCCTAAAATGTGGAGACCTAACAGTCACTCCCAACACAGTATCCCATCTCATAGGTCATGCCTAAAGAATATGCCAGACCTAACACTTCATCCCACACAGTATCCCATCTCATAGTCATGGCCTAGAAGAATATGGAGACCTAACACTTCACATCCCAACATCAGTATCCCATCTCATAGGTCATGCCTAGAATATGTGGAGACCTAACACTTCATGTCCCAACAGCAGTATCCCATCTCATAGGTCATGGCCTAGAATATGTGGAGACCTAACACTTCATGTCCCAACAGCAGTATCCCATCTCATAGGTCATGGCCTAGAATATGTGGAGACCTAACATTACGTCCCAACAGCAGTATCCCATCTCATAGATCATGGTCTAGAAGAATATGTGGAGACCTAACACTTCATGTCCCAACAGCAGTATCCCATCTCATAGGTCATGGCCTAGAAGAATATGGAGACCTAACACTTCACATCCCAACAGCAGTATCCCATCTCATAGGTGATGGCCTAGAATATGTGGAGACCTAACATTACGTCCCAACAGCAGTATCCCATCTCATAGGTCATGGTCTAGAAGAATATGTGGAGACCTAACACTTCATGTCCCAACAGCAGTATCCCATCTCATAGGTCATGGTCTACGTCCTGGTCTAGAATATGTGGAGACCTAACATTACGTCCTAACAGCAGTATCCCATCTCATAGGTCATGGTCTAGAAGAATATGTGGAGACCTAACACTTCACATCCCAACATCAGTATCCCATCTCATAGGTCATGGCCTAGAAGAATATGGAGACCTAACACTTTCACATCCCAACATCAGTATCCCATCTCATAGGTCATGCCTAGAATATGTGGAGACCTAACACTTCATGTCCCAACAGCAGTATCCCATCTCATAGGTCATGGCCTAGAATATGTGGAGACCTAACACTTCACGTCCCAACAGCAGTATCCCATCTCATAGGTCATGGCCTAGAATATGTGGAGACCTAACACTTCACATCCCAATAGCAGTATCCCATCTCATAGGTCATGGCCTAGAATATGTGGAGACCTAACACTTCACATCCCAACAGCAGTATCCCATCTCATAGGTCATGGCCTAGAATATGTGGAGACCTAACACTTCATGTCCCAACAGCAGTATCCCATCTCATAGGTCATGGCCTAGAATATGTGGAGACCTAACACTTCATGTCCCAACAGCATTATCCCATCTCATAGGTCATGGCCTAGAATATGTGGAGACCTAACACTTCATGTCCGAACAGCATTATCCCATCTCATAGGTCATGGCCTAGAATATGTGGAGACCTAACATCACATCCCAACATCAGTATCCCATCTCATAGGTCATGGCCTAGAATATGTGGAGACCTAACACTTCATGTCCCAACAGCAGTATCCCATCTCATAGGTCATGGCCTAGAATATGTGGAGTCCTAACACTTCATGTCCCAACAGCAGTATCCCATCTCATAGGTCATGGCCTAGAATATGTGGAGACCTAACATCACGTCCCAACAGCAGTATCCCATCTCATAGGTCATGGTCTAGAAGAATATGTGGAGACCTAACACTTCACATCCCAACATCAGTATCCCATCTCATAGGTCATGGCCTAGAAGAATATGGAGACCTAACACTTCACATCCCAACATCAGTATCCCATCTCATAGGTCATGCCTAGAATATGTGGAGACCTAACACTTCATGTCCCAACAGCAGTATCCCATCTCATAGGTCATGGCCTAGAATATGTGGAGACCTAACACTTCATGTCCCAACAGCAGTATCCCATCTCATAGGTCATGGCCTAGAATATGTGGAGACCTAACATTACGTCCCAACAGCAGTATCCCATCTCATAGATCATGGTCTAGAAGAATATGTGGAGACCTAACACTTCATGTCCCAACAGCAGTATCCCATCTCATAGGTCATGGCCTAGAAGAATATGGAGACCTAACACTTCACATCCCAACAGCAGTATCCCATCTCATAGGTGATGGCCTAGAATATGTGGAGACCTAACATTACGTCCCAACAGCAGTATCCCATCTCATAGGTCATGGTCTAGAAGAATATGTGGAGACCTAACACTTCATGTCCCAACAGCAGTATCCCATCTCATAGGTCATGGTCTAGAATATGTGGAGACCTAACATTACGTCCTAACAGCAGTATCCCATCTCATAGGTCATGGTCTAGAAGAATATGTGGAGACCTAACACTTCATGTCCCAACAGCAGTATCCCATCTCATAGGTCATGGTCTAGAATATGTGGAGACCTAACATTACATCCCAACAGCAGTATCCCATCTCATAGGTCATGGTCTAGAAGAATATGTGGAGACCTAACACTTCATGTCCCAACAGCAGTATCCCATCTCATAGGTCATGGTCTAGAATATGTGGAGACCTAACATTACGTCCCAACAGCAGTATCCCATCTCATAGGTCATGGTCTAGAAGAATATGTGGAGACCTAACACTTCATGTCCCAACAGCAGTATCCCATCTCATAGGTCATGGCCTAGAAGAATATGTGGAGACCTAACACTTCACATCCCAACAGCAGTATCCCATCTCATAGGTCATGGCCTAGAATATGTGGAGACCTAACACTTCATGTCCCAACAGCAGTATCCCATCTCATAGGTCATGGTCTAGAAGAATATGTGGAGACCTAACACTTCACATCCCAACAGCAGTATCCCATCTCATAGGTCATGCCTAGAATATGTGGAGACCTAACATCACGCCCCAACAGCAGTATCCCATCTCATAGGTCATGGCCTAGAACATGTGGAGACCTAACACTTCACATCCCAACATCAGTATCCCATCTCATAGGTCATGGCCTAGAATATGTGGAGACCTAACATCACATCCCAACAGCAGTATCCCATCACATAGGACACGGCCTAGAACATGTGGAGACCTAACACTTCACATCCCAACATCAGTATCCCATCTCATAGGTCATGGCCTAGAATATGTGGAGACCTAACACTTCACATCCCAACAGCAGTATCCCATCTCATAGGTCATGGCCTAGAATATGTGGAGACCTAACACTTCACATCCCAACAGCAGTATCCCATCTCATAGGTCATGGCCTAGAATATGTGGAGACCTAACACTTCACATCCCAACAGCAGTATCCCATCTCATAGGTCATGGCCTAGAATATGTGGAGACCTAACACTTCACATCCCAACAGCAGTATCCCAACTCATAGGTCATGGCCTAGAATATGTGGAGACCTAACACTTCACGTCCCAACAGCAGTATCTGCTATGGAACTACTGGTATAGTTTTACAATAGATTAAATACCATTTCCTGACCAAAGCTGAGAACCCACATTTTAAGGATTTAGAGACTGTTATTCTGTCTGTTTTTCCATTCACTCCTTGTTACTGTAAGCGTGTTAAATATTAAATTTGTGTACATTTTGTATAAATCAGAAGTAAAGTTTAGTTTAGTCGACGGATCAACATACAGCACACGGGTGTAACTCATAAGTGCTCCATTGTACTCCTAACTCAAGCCTGAGTCCGGAGAATCTCAGCTCAGTGCAAACTCTGTAGCACCGGCGAGGATCCTGCAAGATGTAAAGTATGCTTCTTTTACACGTTTGTTATTTAACAAAAATCTATCTGGTTTATTCTATGTAGAACACGCTGCTTCAACACTTACTGTCAGTCAGTTTGTTTTTTTTATCTTTGGGTGTGCGTCTCTGCTGCACTCTTCTGCTTCAAATTTTGTTATGGTTTTTTGTCAGGTTCTCTTGGTTTTTGTAACAATTCATTCGTTAATTCTAATTGTTAGTTGCATATTCTTTACAGGATGTAGCAGTCAACCCTAGCATTTTTTTTGCTGTTATTGATTTCTGAGCAAGTTTATGTTCAGTAGTTTGCCATTGCTTTCTGAACGACCGGCACTTATACCGTTTCATAAAATAACCAGCGTAAGGTGGTCTGCTGCCAAATTGCCCAATCGTTTCGAACACGGTATGCTGAGATTACAAACTACGTCCGTAACTTCTTCGCCACGGAGACGGCAATTCACATTGAGTTTGCCTGTTATTTCAATTCTTCTTCTGCGGGTGCCTGGTCTAATGCAATCATTGGAGATTATGACTCTGCGGTTGTTTCTCATCTGATAGTTTGATGAAATCGGTGTTGCTTGTATCATTATTTGTTGTCCTGTTATTTAAGCTTTCCACATACATTTTTCTCTCTCTTCCTCTGCCTCTCTTGCTTAGTCTTTTTCCCCACATAAGGATTATATCTTTATTCCATCTCTTTTCTGTTGATATGCTCTATAAATTTCATTTGTCTTTTCCTCATGGTTTTGATGAGTGAATTTTAATTATGCTTTTACAGTTATTCTCAAGATGCTGTTTAATATAATAATTCCCATGTTTATTTGTCAGGTTTTGCTCTTTTGTCTGGGAGCCTGCTGGCATTCCTCATGTCAGCATACATCAAGGAGACAGAAGAGGCAGAATTGGATGGACAAGTTCAGAAGTCTAAGTTAGAGAACTCTGGGAATAAAATCTCGAACACTGAGAGCAAACCAGAGAACGGTTTTCATCGTGAAGAGAATATCAGCAAAGATGTGATGGAAAGCTCTAGAATGATGAAACTTAATGGAACACCATTTGAAAGCAGTAAAGATGTGGCTGATTGTCATGAACACTATTCTAAGGAAGAAAAGTTAGATACTATAATGGAAATTGCTGGCAAATAACCAGATTTGTTTCTTGTTTCTTAGGTAGCTGGCAGCAAATATGACTTTTGCAGAAGTAATAAAAGTGCATAATTCATATTTCTTTTTTTAAAATATCTGTACCTATTTAACACAGAATACAAAGTTTGTATTTTACTTTAAAATTTATTTGAATTTGTTTGTATGTTTTTGCAGACTTGCACATATTACAATGAAAGCAGTTGTTTTCCAACTAGTTTTTAAAATGTTGCTTTACAAAATGTATGTCAAAATAATGACAGTTGACTGGTATTCTTAACTTCTGAATTTAACGAGCAATGATTGTATGATAAATAGCGTGGATGTTTTTTTTTTTGTTTTAAATTAAAAAGTCGACATGGTTAGGGCAAATGTAAACATTTAAAAGTAAGGATAAAAACAACAGTTTGCAAGTGTTGTAGTGTACTCCTCATATTGGCCAAATTGAAGTCTAAAGTTCTTTTGTCTCAGATAAATATTGTTAATTTTGAGCTTTCCTGAATCAAGAATGAGCAAGCAGCAATAATTGTATTGAAATGTGTGTTAATATGAAGTTTTCACAATGTTGTCACTCTTCAACATTGTTAGATGTAAAAAGTAAACATAAAAGACCCTTTCATACACCTGATCCGATTTAGTGACGGAGGTTAATATATCGCCACATGTGACCACCCATGTAGACAGAAGGACAATATATCACCACATGTGACCACCCATGTGGACAGAAGGACAATATATCGCCACATGTGACCACCCATGTGGACAGAAGGACAATATATCACCATATGTGACCACCCATGTAGGACAGAAGGACAATATATCGACCACATGTGACCACCCACGTGGACAGAAGGACAATATATCACCACATGTGACCACCCATGTGGACAGAAGGACAATATATCACCACATGTGACCACCCATGTGGACAGAAGGACAATATATCACCACATGTGACCACCCATGTAGACAGAAGGACAATATATCGCCACATGTGACCACCCATGTGGACAGAAGGACAATATATCACCACATGTGACCACCCATGTAGACAGAAGGACAATATATCGCCACATGTGACCACCCATGTAGACAGAAGGACAATATATCACCACATGTGACCACCCATGTAGACAGAAGGACAATATATCACCACATGTGACCACCCATGTAGACAGAAGGACAATATATCACCACATGTGACCACCCATGTAGACAGAAGGACAATATATCGCCACATGTGACCACCCATGTAGACAGAAGGACAATATATCACCACATGTGACCACCCATGTAGACAGAAGGACAATATATCACCACATGTGACCACCCATGTAGACAGAAGGACAATATATCACCACATGTGACCACCCATGTGGACAGAAGGACAATATATCACCACATGTGACCACCCATGTAGACAGAAGGACAATATATCACCACATGTGACCACCCATGTAGACAGAAGGACAATATATCACCACATGTGACCACCCATGTAGACAGAAGGACAATATATCACCACATGTGACCACCCATGTAGACAGAAGGACAATATATCACCACATGTGACCACCCATGTGGACAGAAGGACAATATATCACCACATGTGACCACCCATGTGGACAGAAGGACAATATATCACCACATGTGACCACCCATGTGGACAGAAGGACAATATATCACCACATGTGACCACCCATGTAGACAGAAGGACAATATATCACCACATGTGACCACCCATTGTGGACAGAAGGACAATATATCACCACATGTGACCACCCATGTAGACAGAAGGAACAATATATCACCACATGTGACCACCCATGTAGGACAGAAGGACAATATATCACCACATGTGACCACCCTTGTGGACAGAAGGACAATATATCACCACATGTGACCACCCATGTAGACAGAAGGACAATATATCACCACATGTGACCACCCATGTGGACAGAAGGACAATATATCACCACATGTGACCACCCATGTGGACAGAAGGACAATATATCACCACATGTGACCACCCATGTAGACAGAAGAACAATATATCGCCACATGTGACCACCCATGTGGACAGAAGGACAATATATCACCACATGTGATCACCCATGTGGACAGAAGGACAATATATCACCACATGTGACCACCCATGTGGACAGAAGGACAATATATCGCCACATGTGACCACCCATGTGGACAGAAGGACAATATATCGCCACATGTGACCACCCATGTGGACAGAAGGACAATATATCACCACATGTGATCACCCATGTGGACAGAAGGACAATATATCACCACATGTGACCACCCATGTGGACAGAAGGACAATATATCGCCACATGTGACCACCCATGTGGACAGAAGGACAATATATCGCCACATGTGACCACCCATGTGGACAGAAGGACAATATATCACCACATGTGACCACCCATGTAGACAGAAGAACAATATATCGCCACATGTGACCACCCATGTGGACAGAAGGACAATATATCACCACATGTGATCACCCATGTGGACAGAAGGACAATATATCACCACATGTGACCACCCATGTGGACAGAAGGACAATATATCGCCACATGTGACCACCCATGTGGACAGAAGGACAATATATCGCCACATGTGACCACCCATGTGGACAGAAGGACAATATATCACCACATGTGACCACCCATGTGGACAGAAGGACAATATATCACCACATGTGACCACCCATGTGGACAGAAGGACAATATATCACCACATGTGACCACCCTTGTGGACAGAAGGACAATATATCACCACATGTGACCACCCATGTGGACAGAAGGACAATATATCACCACATGTGACCACCCATGTGGACAGAAGGACAATATATCACCACATGTGACCACCCTTGTGGACAGAAGGACAATATATCACCACATGTGACCACCCATGTGGACAGAAGGACAATATATCACCACATGTGACCACCCATGTAGACAGAAGGACAATATATCGCCACATGTGACCACCCATGTGGACAGAAGGACAATATATCGCCACATGTGACCACCCATGTGGACAGAAGGACAATATATCACCACATGTGACCACCCATGTGGACAGAAGGACAATATATCACCACATGTGACCACCCATGTGGACAGAAGGACAATATATCACCACATGTGACCACCCATGTGGACAGAAGGACAATATATCACCACATGTGACCACCCATGTGGACAGAAGGACAATATATCACCACATGTGACCACCCTTGTGGACAGAAGGACAATATATCACCACATGTGACCACCCATGTGGACAGAAGGACAATATATCACCACATGTGACCACCCATGTAGACAGAAGGACAATATATCACCACATGTGACCACCCATGTGGACAGAAGGACAATATATCGCCACATATGACCACCCATGTGGACAGAAGGACAATATATCGCCATACTAGAGTCGTGTTGCTTTGTTTCGCAGTATCTCCTGCAGTTTCAATGCACAGTGAATGGAAATGTACATGATAATACTTGTACATTTGATTGTGTACCATGTTTGGTCCTAACCTGCTATTTGGCTGGCACTGAATAAATTCAGGCATATCTGGCATGTGGTGCTAGATCCATATTTGTATAGACCACTGGCCACTCCTGGGTGATGTGGTCAACATCATGCCGGCCGCCTTCACTACCCAAGACATTACCTGGTAGTCTTCTTAGGCTGGGTCAACCTAGGAGCTCAGGT
Organism: Cepaea nemoralis; assembly: GCA_014155875.1. Classification (NCBI taxonomy): domain Eukaryota; kingdom Metazoa; phylum Mollusca; class Gastropoda; order Stylommatophora; family Helicidae; genus Cepaea; species Cepaea nemoralis. The sequence goes on from JACEFZ010014196.1 coordinate 160,319, forward strand.
CAATGTTTAAAATATGCCTCAGTGAGGATTTGAACTCATAACCACTGGGCCAGCAGGCAAGCATCTAGCTACCATACTACCACAACTCTGATTTGTTTAGATGGCTGGGAGCAAATATCAATGTAGGTAACAGAAAGGGTGAAATAGATTAATATAAAATCACTGTATCAAATCAAACTATATGAAGGGCGTGAGTTAACAATATCTGAAGTGGTAATAGATGTTACATATCCCATTAATTACCTACAAGTATGTGGCTTGGGTAAATTTGTTGTTAATTTGATTGCATGACCCATTGTTAAGAATTATCACGGAGATGTGCTGTATAGATAGCTAGCACTAATCAACGTTGTGATAGCATGTAACAGATTATCACAGAGCGCAAGCGCGCATGCACGCATGCGCACACACACACACACACACACACACACACACACACACACAAAGTCCCGACGTAGGAGCCTGCTGTGAGTCTGTGGTGTGCTGGGACATCACATGTTGTAGGCCTGGAATTATGGAGGACTAGGTGGCCAGTCTGTCCCTCCCATAGCGAGCGACGAGTTCATGAATCAAACTCTCATCTGCCCAGGTTCCTGCCCTTGTCAGCACAATTTACTAATTGTTCAACCAACATGCCTGATATTATCAGTGCAAGGCTATTTTTAATTGCTAGAATAAAATTGGAAGGAGGAGGAGGTGGGGTGTTTATCTTGCAGGTTCTGCATCTGTTTCTAACTTGATAAGACCGGGTATGAATCACAGTGTTGGAAATGTTATACTACTCCCTGGTTAGGTAATCAGATGCCTAGCTTTCTTGGATAAAGTGTTAGTAAGGTGTATGTGCACAATGGACATGTTAAAAGTTCCTCAATCTACGAGAGTATTCCGAATTTTGCTCAGTCAGAATGAGAAAAACCCTTCCACAGAAAATTTGCAGGACTCGCCATCTTGAACAACGAGAACCATTACATACCCTCATCCAGAAGGGCGTGTTACCCAAAGTCTGCCACAACCCAATGTCTCTAACATAGCAACCTGGTTAAACCCCAGTATCTCCTTCCTTACATCTCAAACCTAACAACCCTGGATGTCCCATCATCTCCATTTGCTCCTGCCCTTACCGTGCACATATCAGAATTTGTATACATTATTTTTCAACATATTGTCACACGTCTGACCTCATTTGTCAAAGATACTAACCCTTACCTAAACGTTTGTGAACCTGTCAAACTAATCTCGGACAAAACCTGCTACTTTTTTATATTAGACTAGCTGACCCGGCCTGGCTTCGCCCAGTCCCTGGAGGGGATCTATCTATCTATCAGTCAGTCTGTCTGTCTGCCTGCTTGTTTGTCTGTCTGTTTGGTTGACCCGGCCCGGCTTCACCCAGTCCCTGGTGGGGAGCATCTCATTTAATTCATATACGTAGTCATATAAGCTCCCATTCCCGACTATCTGTCTGTCTGTCTGTCTGTCCATCTGACCCGGCGTGGCTTCGCCCAGCTCCTGGCGGGGAGCGTCTCATTAAATTCACACAGTAACTTAAAAGAATGTCCTTCCACACACCTCCATTATTTTTAATGAAAACTGTTTTTAATCACCTACATGACTGTAGATAACTTCTTTAAGCATAAAAAGATGAGTTACAATGTTATGCATTATGCATTATTTTTATGAAAACTTTGAAAATGCCTTAAAGATTATATCATTATTTATTATAACTCATATGCCTGTAAATAACTATAGACAAAGAGTTTATAAATCTTTGAAAACGATGCAACAATATGACTATAAAGTATATAGGAATGTTATTAAAAGTTATGCCCCTTGAAATAACTTTTCTAGAGTTAAGTCCCCTTGCTATATAGAAATTATAATGGAAAATGAAATATTAAATTGTAGTAAGTAAGTAGCCGAAAAAAAACTAAAAAGCTATGACAGAAAGTTGCACAGGAATGAAAGGAAAACGTGTAGAAAATTTCATCTCAATTGGATGGACCGTTCGCGAACGCATAAAGAACGGACGGAAATACATACATCGTGTTTTATATATATTGATGTGTGCTGTCTCTTCATATCTATCCCAAGTCTGATATACTTAGCATGAAGGCGCTCCAGTTCGTTTTGGACTGGAGGACTAACCCTGCCATTGCTCATTGCTACTGTTGCTCTTGTACATTGCACAGAACTCTTATGAGTTTAATAGTGAGAAGTTAGGAAAGGCTCCTGGTCCAGACAACTATGGAAAGCAAGTCACCTAATCGGAAGCCGGACACGTGCTAGAAAATGGCACGTGACAAGAAAAACTCCACTAGACACCCGACGTTCAAAATGAGCAGCGTGGAAACTGCCAAGACTATCATATCAAGATGATGCAAGAAGAAAACGTGTCTGCTAGCCGCAGCACAAGGCCAGAACCTGAAGAAACATAAAAGGAAGCTGGAAGTTTTTTTGTTGTTTTTTTTTTTAACCACTTCTACACCAGATGAAGCCGCTCCCGTAGCTGAGCCGACGTCAAAAACTACAACTTTAACTGAAGCCAGTAGCAGCCGTGAAGTTTTCAACAGCACCAAGACGAATGAGCCCAGTTTACCAAAGACTTCTACATCGGAGGAAACCACAACAACTGAGGACTTCACCGGCAAATTACTGCTAAAACAGACAAGCGTGGGAGAAGCCAAACGTCGGCGCTACACAAGCAGACAAGATAATCAAGCTTTTGGAACACGAGCTGGGAAGAAACAGCATCTACCAGCTGCGCAAGACACCTGATGGAGTAGTGGTCTCCATCAACAAAATCCCAGAGACCACAGCACTTATGCAGAAGATTGCACAAGGGGAGAAGGCCGACATAAAGCTTCACCACGGCATCTTTTTGGAAGCCACCCGGCACCGCACAAGTAAACGATGAGTCATTAAACGAGTCAAGACCCATCTCACCAACGACCAGATCATGGAGATGCTGACGAGGGAGAACAAGAACCTCAAGATCACCAGTGCTGAGAGGGTCATCGGCAAGAATAACATCCCCTCCACAGTCGTCATCGTAACATCGGAGGACCGAGTGATCCCTCAATTCATCAGATGGGACAAGAGAGACCAAGTTCCAGAGCACTACATACTGAGAGTGCTGCAGTTCTCTAAGTGCCAGAAGTTTTGGCACACCCGTGCCACCTACAAGAGTTAGGTGGATGTATGCAGATACCGCTCTGGACCTCATCCATACAGACAGTGTCAGCATGCAAAGATCGATAAGGAGTTCAGAAGGCCTAACACTAACAGAAAATGCGCCAACTGCCTCGGCAACCACGGCGCCAGGTACCTCGGCTGCCCCTGCCACCAAGACAGCAAGGAAGCTATGAAGATCGCCATCAAAACTAACCTGCCCTATAAAGAGGCTAGGAGGCAGTTCGAGGCCACCAATCGACTCACAAAAAGCGACAAAGTGCAACTGGAAGGTCAACCGAAGGACCTGCGATCAAAGTTCAACAGCTTGGTGGAGGAAGAAAAGAAAAGACGCAAGAGACTCAGATATCAGCCGCTCAGCACATCCTGGACGAAACGAAACAAGTTCAGCAGAAGATTGAGAGGATGTCGCTCGAATGGCTGCTATAAAGGCTGAGACTGAAGAAAAGCTATCAAAAATACATCAAGCGAGAGACAAAACAGAAGGAACTCTACAACGGATAATAGACCTGCTTAAGACCGTTCAAGAAACACCCGAACCAGAAGATGCAAGAACACAGACAGATGAAGAAGGCTATCCAGACCAAGACCGAGGATGTGGGGAGGCAGTGGAACGATATCGCTCTCCACCAAGATCGAATTGGCGAACACCGAGAAGACGAAAACAAGCCAAGACGGGGAAATAGGTGGAAGACCAGAAGAGACGACAGCTGGTAAAGCTCCCTGAAGGAAACAGCACCATATGACTGGGTGGGTACACAACAAGTGCGCGACTCTGACCAGACATGGAAAACCTAACAAGAAAAGAATGAACACAATCAACCCATCAGAAGACGCGAAGCTGACAACAAGCAGACCAGTGTACGAAAGACAAGCTACACCATGAATACCCCAATTATAGCCAAGTCGAAAACTCGAAGGCTGAAAGGGGGTATACGTACCAAAAATTGGATTGGATTGGCCCTACGAGATATTGGAGCCAAAATATTCACAAAATTTGTAATAACATCTGTTATAAGTGGGTAATTCTAGTGACTTTTCAAATTCATTTTTATAGTTCTGCCTAAGAAACTAGGTGTCTTATAATGTGCAGATTATCACACAATAAGTTACGAGTTAAATAACCAAACTGTTACTGGGAATTATTATGAGAAGAATAAGAAACAAGGTTAAACAAGAAATTAGTGATGAACAGTGTGGTTTTGCGGAGGGAAAGGACACAAACAATGCCATATAATTCTCAGGACACTCTTAGAAAGAGCTATAGAAGTAAAAACAGATCTGTACTTATGTTTAAAGACTACACGAAACGTTTCATAGAGAAACATGAGATATTAATAAACATACTAGAACAACTAAACATTGATGACAAACATCTGTGAATAACAAGGAACATATTTTGGCAGCAAACAGCAGCCATTAAAATAAAACATTTAGGAACATTTCAGTGCATTAAGGCGTCAGGACAAGAATGTATAATGTCTCTTGATTTGTTTTTATTGTACAGTGAACATAAAATGAGATCTATCCTGGTTGGCGGATATAATATAAATAAATCACTTTGTGCTGATGACACCATCTTGATATCAACAGGTCAAAAGGAACGACAAAAAATGATAGATACGTGGCTGTAGAAAGTGAGAAAAAAATGGACCTTAGCTTTAGTAACAGGAAGTAGAAGTTATGGTGATATCAAAGCAGGGTCATGCCTTGCTATGATGTTATTTGTCCATCAAGAATGATGATGACCATTCATTTCATCCAGTGGGGTTGAAAGTATGGAGCTGTGAGTTCTAAGATGGCTGATAAGGCCTATTTTGGTTCGAAATGTTCTTTGATAATGTGGAACAAAGATTGCTTTACGTTCTAGGAGGAGGGACTCCTGCAGTGGTTTTCTTTCCAGCCTTTTCTTCCCAACTCTTGCAGTCCTGTTTGCTTCACAAGTGACTGCATACTTGCTTAATGATGTATGCCATGAATTTCGGTCTTTGGCAGCAGTCTCCCAAGTGTCATGATTAATTCCAAAAGCTTTTTGTGAGATCTTCAGTGTCTTTAAGGCGTTTCCTCTGGCCGCCCTGGAAGCGTTTATCACAATGCAGTTCGCAGTAAAAAAAATTGTTTAGGGAGCCTATGATCTGGCATGCGAGTCAAAGTAACCAGCCCAGCGAATCTGATTCTTCATTAGTAGAGTGTGGTACTGGGCATGGACGCTCTTTCTAGGACTTCAGTGTCTGGAATCTTGTCTTCTCATTTAATCTTCAGGAGCTTCCTTAGGCAGACTGTGTGGAAGTGGTTTAATTTCCTAGCGTGTCGCTGGTAGACAGTCCATGTTTCACAAGCATATAGCAGTGTGGATAATACAACTGCTTTGTAGACTTTCAGCTTTGTTTGTAGGCTCTTCCCATTTCTGACCCTACACATTCTTGTAACAGTCTGCCAAAGGCCGCGCTGGCCTTGGAGATTCTTGCATTCACTTCGTCATCAACTGTGGCAGCTTGGGACACAGTGCTGCCAAGATAGTTGAATTTGTCCACAACGCTTAGTCTATGGCCATTACTTTTATATTCGGCACAGGTGTGATTAATCCCTGGAGCTGGCTGGTACATAACTACAGTCTTCTCCAAGTTGATATTGAGCCCAAAGTTGGCACAGGCATATGAGAAAGCTGAAAGATCGTGTTGCTTGTCTGCCTCTGAGTTGGAATATTGAGCGCAATCATCAGCAAACTGTGCTACTATACAGAGAGGCGGCTGCATCAGGCGGCACCATAATAAGCGGGCGGCATAATCAACGAAATCAAAATACAATTTGAACCATTCTATAATTTAAAATCTTTATGCAACGCTTTTCTATATTGGTCTATGTTATTCCGATATTGATATATATGATTTATCAATAGCGAGCCTCTGCCTGGTGCTTACGGTACCCTTTGATTTCGGTTTCTGGTGCAGGTGCACCGTTGGCGAGCGCTCGCAGAAAAGACTTTTGATCTGACAGTGGCACAGTGCGAAGCTATTATTTCTGTTTGTAATATACCGTAATATACGGTCTCCCTGGCCAAGGGCTTTACGACGTTGTTTGTAATCCCGTATAGCCACGTGGGGGAAAGCAGCTGCGCGAGATTCGGCAGCGGATCGCGCCGTGCTGGTAACTTACGGGAGTATGTGAGCCGGTCGTTCAGAAAGCAAACTACTATCGCATATTCTTTACAGGACATTGCAGTCAACATCAGCATTTTTCAGCTGCTGTTGATCTCTTGGCAAGTTTTACGCTCAGTAGTTTGTCATTGTTTTCTGAAAGACCGGCTCACATACCTCCGTAAGTAACCAACGCGACGATGATCCGCTGCCGAATCTCGCACAGCTGTGTCTCTTACGATAGTATACGGGATTACGAACAGAATCCTTAACCTCTTCGCCAGGGAGACCGGCGTGTGTGTGTGATTCGTAATCCTGCATACCGCGTTCGAAATACAACTGCGGGCGATTTGGAAGCCTTGCATTGGTTCCCATACAAAGGTATGAGTGGCAGGTCGTTCAGAAAGAAATGGTAAACTACTGACCGTAAACTTGCTAAGAAATCACAAAGAGCAACAACAAAAAAAGGGTTGGTGTTGACTGCCACGTCCTGTAACAGATATGCTGCTACTAACTATATATATATATATATATATATATATATATATATATATATATATATATATATATATATATATATATATATATATTATACTAGCTGACCCGGCCCGGCTTCGCCCAGTCCCTGGTGGGGAGCATCTCATTTAATTCATATAAGTAGTCATATAAGTTCTCGTTCCCGTTCCCGACTATCTGTCTGTCTGTCCGTCCCGGCATCGCCCAGCTCCTGGCGTGGAGCATCTCATTTAATTCACATAAGTAGTCATATAAGCTCCTGTTCCCGTTCCCGACTATCTATCTGTCTGTCTGTCTGTCTGTCTGACCCTGCCCGGCATCGCCTAGCTCCTGGTGTGGAGCATCTCATTTAATTCATATAAGTAGTCATATAAGCTCCCGTTCCCGTTCCCGACTATCTATCTGTCTGTCTGTCTGACCAGGCCCGGCTTCGCCCAGCCTTTGATGGGGAGCATCTCATTTAATTCATATAAGTTCCCGTTCCCGACTGTCTGTCTGTCTGTCTGTCTGTCCCTCCCTCTCTGTCTGTCTGTCTGTCTGCCTGTCTGTCTAATCATTTATTGGTTGCGGTTAGAACAACCTTAGATAAACGAAGACCAACTTACAAAAAGCATTAGAAAGAGCACTTGAAAGATCTTTACATATTCCCCCAAAAATTAACTTGGGTAAATGGAGCGGCGACAGCAGCAGCAGAAGAAGAAGAAAAAGGAGGAGTAGGAGGAGGGAGGAGGAAGAGGGTGGAGGAGGGAGGAAGAGATAGGCGGAGAGAGGAGGAGGAGAGAGGAATAGGAGGAGGGAGGAGGGAGAAGGAGGGAGGGGGAGAACGCAGGAGAAGGAGGGAGGAGGAAAAGAGAGGAGGAGGAGGGAGGAAGAGGTAGAAGGAGGAGGGAGGAAAAGGAGGAGGAGGAGGAATGATGAGGAGGGATGTGGAGGAAGGAAGAGGAGGTAGGAGGAGGAGGAAGAGATAGGCGGAGAGAGGAGGAGAAGGGATGAATAGGAGGGAGGAGGAGGGATTAGGAGGAGGAGGGGGGAAAGAGGAGGAGGAGGAAGAGGGAGGAGGAGGTATTAGGAGGAGGGAGATGGAGGAAGGAGGAGGACGGAGAGGGGGAGGAGGAGGGAGGGGGAGGAAGAGGTAGAAGGAGGAGGGAGGAGGAGGAGGGAGGAAAAGGGAGGAGGGAGGAGAGAGAGAGTAGGAGGAGGACGAAGAGGGAGGAGGAGGAGGAAGAGGGTAGGAAGAGTAGGAGGGGAGAAGAGGAGGGATGTGGAGGAAGGAGGATAAGGAAGGAGGGAGGAGGTATGAGGAGGAAGAGGAGGGGGAGGGAAAGAGGAAGAGGGTAGGAGGAGGAGGGGAGAGGAGGAGAAGGGAGGAGGAGGGGAGGAAGGAAAGGGAGGTGGAAGAGGAGGAGGTAGGAGGAGGAGGGTGGAGGAAGAGGGAGAAGGAGGAAGGAGTAGGAGGGATGAGGATGGAGGAGGAAGGAGTAGGAGGGATGAGGATGGAGGAGGAGGGGAGAGGGAGAAGGAGGATGGAGAGGGAGGAGGAGAGAGGAGGAGGGGTGTGGAGGGAGGAGGAGAAGAGAGGAGGAAGGAGTTCGCCATTCCGAATTCATACTCGTCTAGGTTCTTTGATTTCGGTCCTTCCATTGATTCCCTTCTACATGACTGTAGATAACTTCCTTACACATAAAAAGATGAATTGTTATTGATATTGCCGTTTCATGGAGGATTATCAGCAGCAGTTGATCCAGAAAACCAAAGACCGAGATCTATGGGGAGCCATGAATGCCTACGCCAGCCGGCACGGCACTTGATGATGATGATGATTGCCGTGTGACGATTCTGTGTAGTCACGTCATTTTCTTCGCTTTTCCTAGCGTTGTGGTTCGGGGATTCTTTCATCATCATCATATATTTACGTACGTATTTAGGGAGGGGGAGGAGGAAGAAGAAACAAAACTATGACAGTTGGCAGCGCTGGAATGAGAGGAAGACGTGTAGAAAATTTCATCTCAATCGGATGGACCGTTCGCGAACGCATAAAGGACATACATACAGACGGAGATTGCCTTTTATATATAAGTATAAGATATATATATATATATATATTATATATATATATATATATATATATATATATATATATATATATATATATATAAATTATAATATGCGACGTCTGAACAAGTCCAGTTCACTAGAAAAATAGTAGCACATGCACATGTATGTATGATGGGCTACGCTTGAGTTTAAAGCGAGAGATGGAAGTTGGCTTATAGAAATTAAAGCAAGAATCGTCATGGCGAAAATAGCCTTTTTCTAGATGAAAAGCTTACACACAGATAAAAAGCTGTCAGTTAAATCAGAAAAGGAGTGGGGGGAAAAAAGAAAAGATTTTATGGTCATATTAAACATATTATTATTAGAGTCACATTTTGACATTGTTAGGTTATATTCTGTCAATTCAAGTCTTAAATAGCTATATTTTTGTAAGGTTTTAAGTTCTAAAGGTCGTATCTATAGTGGTAAGTTATAATTTTATAAATTGCATTTGTTTAGGTAAATATGAGTATTAAAAAAAAAATCGCACTTATTTATTTGGCTTGTGTCTATTTACGTTTGGCTTTATAATCAAAATTTAACCTGGCAACACCGCTGCAGTATCGAAATATCATAATCGAAGTTGTCCACCGAGGACGCCGCAGCCTGCCCAAGTGTAAACAAAAGCACGTGAATCTCTGTGTTGGCCTCATTTCGCAGTTCTCACATAAACGTTTTCATATGGAGTCTCTGGATTGCTCTTGGTATGTATGTATTTCAATAGTTATCTTATATGGTTAATATAACATTTAACAATATGAAACAGCTTCTCAAATAGTAAAAGTTAATTAATGTTAAAGTTACAAATTAAAATGCTGGGTATTTTATTTTGTTTAAGATAAGAAGATTAAGACTGAGCGAGCGACTGTGATTAGATATATAATAATGATTATTAATTCTACATAACAACAATAATAGAGATATTCCGGTCATGTTTTTGTAGAAAATATTTATGACTTATGTGGATACCGAAGCTCGACAGCCCTTGAAAAATCTAATCCAACTATACCTAAATTAATCCTGTATGTCAGTTTCAACGGAGGCATTTTTTAGCATCAGTAACCATAATTTATAAACAAATCATCACCTTGTGCCATGCCGATAAGCGTGATCGGTCATGAATATAGCCATAGGACATAAGTCACCATGAGGTGTATATGTGATCTTGTCCATCTGGCCGATTCATCCGCATATTTATGTCTTTTTTCCCATCCAGTTTGTTAGTTACCAAGTTTTCAATTTATTTCCCCATATGTTAATGTCTTCAAAATCTTGCTATGTTATGTGTCTAATTTAAGATGTCATCTCATCAGCTGCCTCATTTTTCTGACCATCCTTTATCTATCATAAACCACGTTTCTGAGTCCAAAGTAGACCAACACAGCAAACTTGTGAGTATGAGATCAATCATTCAATGGGTAAAATTGTCTTCAACAGACATCTTAATCATGTCTAATGACCAAAGAAGCAAAACATACAATATTAACAATACACTATTCATTTTTACACGGGGACACAATTCAACAACCTATTCGTGATATAGTATAGTGCATTCACATTTGTTTGCCTCAATATAAAAATCCATATCTCAGTAATCAACTGAGGGAAAATTATGAGATTTAGCATATAACCTGATCATTATGTCCACCCAACAAAAATTTTTTTGTTCTGTAGATTGTACAGTAGATTTCAAAGTTTGTTAAATGCGGTATTAATATAATTTACGGGTCACAGATGAAGTGCACAATATTATAAGTATAATATTACATCGTCACACCGAAACATTAGCGTTGAGTGGTTAATTTTCTCGTGATTCATGGGATTGGCCTTATGACAAGAACCCAGCGCAATTTAAAATGAGATTGTTCAGAGGTGTCGTCAATATGTGGGTACTTTCATGAATCCTAATTTTTTTGGGTTAAAATCTTACCACTTATACTTATAGCTACCATTTGAATGTGTGAATATTGTCCAATGGGATTGAATATGAAATTTTGTACACTTCAAAGCATCGCTTTTTTTGACAAGAAGCTGATCGCAGGAAACTGTTTCAAACTGTTACAAATCCCGAAAAAGGAACGGTACACACATTGAATTTGAGTAAATGGTCATTTCGTCGATGGGTGCAAGTATCTGGAATGAAATCAACACATGATAAGCAAACGGTAGGTAGAAAGGCAGTTGTAGACAGCGTTGACAAGGATGTCATAAGGCGAGCTATTATAAAAATGCTGGATGCCAAAGAAACAGTGACTGTGATGAAAACTTAGGGTTTAGTTGAGAAAGAACAATAACATAGGGCTATCCAAAACAATTTTGTGGAAAATTATAAGGATATTAGGCTTCACTTTTAGAAAGTACAAGGGAAGGTAGAAATATTCTTTGCGAGCAACCGCATTTAGGAGCCATGAGAAGCAGATACCTACAAATAAGGGAAATGCACAAAGAAAATTATGACATAGTGTATTTGGATGAGACGTGGATCAATGCGCACCACACAAGTAAAAAGGAATGGCAATCAGTGGATGGAAAGTTGCAGCGATGTTTGCCCAGCGTTTGGTCACAGCTGATACTGGTAGTAGGCATAATGGCTTACTCATTTAAACCCTATAGAACTTTTGTGGCTAAAAAAAAAGGACAGGTGGCAGCTGACAATACTACATTCAAATTGTTTGACGTGAAGATACTAACCCAGTCCACACTATTAAATATTGATAAAAGTTACTGGAAAAAATGTGAGGACCATGTGTTGAAAGAGGAAGAGAAAGGATGGATTGAATTTTAAGAAAGCAGTCATCAACCTACTGGAATCGTCCAACACAGATTAAGGTCTGGGCAGATCGCAGACCTTAATCCACGTGCACACTTAATGGGATATTTTGCTCCAACTATTCAGACGAATTGCAGGCCCTAAACATTACAGCATCAGCACAATGGCAACAGTTTGTATTCCACAGTGATTTTAAATTCCACAAGCCCTCAGCGGTGACAAACGACTGGTATTGAAAAAAAAAACATGAGTGCCGGTCGTTCAGAAAGCAATGGAAAACTACTGAACGTAATCTTGCCAAGAAATTACAAACCTCCAAAATATCACAGCCAGCCAAAAATGCTGGGGGTTGACTGCAACATCCTGTAATGGATATGCAACAAACCTTATTTTAATGAATGAAATGTGATGGGAAAGATCCTAGGAATGAGTGAGATGAGATTGAAAAAGGTCTGGGAAAATAAAAATATGTTAAGGAAGTGATAAACACAAAAATACGAAGGTCTACATTGTGATGGAGCAACAACCAAATCCAATGATGGTTATTGACATACATCAGATAGGGTTATCATGGTTAAGATAAAAAACAAATACATATAAATATTACACAAGAAGAATGCAATAAGAATTTGATGGACAAAAGAGAACAATGTAAAAATAACAAGGAATAAAAATTTATATATAATATAGGTAAAGTTAAGGTCTGTGGGAATGCATAAACGCCAATAGCAGTTGGCAGGGCACATGGTTCTCTCGACATGTAATATTCTATTTTAAAAATAAATTCAAAACAAATATACTACAATTACAATATGTTTGCCATAATGAATGGATTGCCATTCATTATCCTATCTTACCTATCTTTGACAGACATTTTCAGCCATGTAAAATGATGTAGGAAACAATTCCAAAAGCAGATATTAGTGCAGAATTTGAGCATGTATTGTGTTTATATATATAATTTAAATTGTCATAGTTCTTCTTAATTATATTATTATTATTATTATGTGTGGGACCACCATCCTGTGACTGCTTGTTGAATCTCCCAGCATCAAGAGAATCTAATTCCCTACAATTTACATGATGTCCTTCCTGTTCTTCATACATAATTGAAATACATTATATAAAGTTACTAATAAAAGACTGTGCCCACAATCAAAATTTTTCTTCAAAACAATGTTTTCCCGTAGTAAATTTGAATAACGAAGACACAAACTTTAATACATATGGCATATTTCACTGCATCATGTTCGGTACATACTGAAGAAATTGCACAACATAAACTAAAGCAATCAGAGACATGATAGTCAGTTTAAAATTACATTGGTAGACAATCTGTTCCCTTACCTTGCCCTTTTCTCCCAAAATTGTGCCAGTTGTCACTAAGTTTTGAAGTTGATTTCTCCTCAAAATGTCCTAAAAAATCTTGACAGTCTGTGTAGTTTCTCTGACCATTTTATGGTCTCCTAAAGAAGAGTTTCTTAAATAGTGCCTCGCTTGTTTTTCTCTCTATTCATGGTGTTTCTTATCTTTTTGTTTGGAGACATTTTCAATGCCGTCAAATGTTTCTCAGCATGTTTGTTTGTTGTCCATGTTTCACATGCATACAACAGTATAGGTTTAATATGGCATTTCAACACCTTTTCTCAATGCAGTTGGAAGCTTTTGATTGGCTCTTTCAGAACATATAACTAATTTTGGCTCTCTAAGGTCTAAGGATTTTCAGCATTCTTCTGTAAAAACCACATTTCTATGGCGCCAATAGATATTTTTTTGTTAATTTACTAATTTTCCACAAGCAAAAGTTTTTTTACTAACGTCTAAAGACATGATTTACGTATATATTCACAAGTATTGAATGGCACTCAAAGATGTGGAGATTACAGGTCATGCTAGGCAATATAAAAACTGAAAACTGTAGTTACCAAACCTTAAATTTGAATCTGTCACCTCAAAATAATGACAGGGCCTTGGCCTTGCTGCAGGGATAAAGTACTTAGACGCATGACCACCTCAACACCCCTGGGCTGCCTTGGTTGCCTCAAGGGTTCCACAACTGCTATTTCTGTGTAATGACAAGTTATGTTGCATAAGACGTCAATTTGTAACCAGAAGTGTTTTGATTGTCCAATGCTATTATTTATTTCTGTGACATCTCTGATGATTATATGAATGCACTGAAATATAAGAATTTCCATTCATAGCCTAAAACGAGTACCAGAAAGTATTAGGAAATAAAGGCAGCATTCATGATACTGATCACCGTCACTAGGCAGGCAGAGAGAGGGATCCTGCTGCACGGACAACACATGGTCTCTACAATTCTTCGCAGAAGAATGCAGTTTGCAGATGACATCCACACAGTGAGCTTTCGATTCGGACTTTCCACGTAATGGATTTGCTATCCGAGCAATATTCCATTTTGTGCCACTAGGACACTTTTTCCACCTTTTATGAAGCCCACACAGTGAGCTTTCGATTCGGACTTTCCATGTAATGGATTTGCTATCCGAGCAATATTCCATTTTGTGCCACTAGGACACTTTTTCCACCTTTTATGAAGCCCACACAGTGAGCTTTCGATTCGGACTTTCCACGTAATGGATTTGCTATCCAAGCAATATTCCATTTCATGCCTCTGGGAGGCTTGTGTAACCGACATGCCTGTGGTATGAAGTGTGGCAGTCTAAATACTTCTTCATGTACATTTAAATGTCAACCTGAATACAGTTAAAGTAAGCTGCAGTCGACTTGAGCTTGTTGATATCTCCATAGAGCTTGTCCTCGAATGAAGCAGGTGTGGGCCAAAATATCTTTCTCTGTTCTGCATATATTGGGCACTCTTGCAGCAAATGTTTAGCTGTCATTTTACCAGTTCCACAATTACATTCATCTGTATCTCCTATCTTTAGTTTGTTGAACAAGTGGTATTTCAGCCTGTTATGTCCTGTGCGGAGTCTGAAGATTGTTACTTGTTCTCTTCGGTCGAGTTTGTAATATGCATCATCCTTCTGGTGGCCTGGATGCTCTGATTCCCATTTGGTTCTATAAGTGCTTTTTATCAACCTCTTTGCCTCATTATAGGTTATGTCTATGTCAGGCTGTGGTAGTCGTCCGCCCTCTTTTGCCAGTCTGTCAGCCTCTTCATTTCCAGGTATACTGCAATGTGATGGGATCCACTGTATTACAACTTTTTTGGATTTCTGGCATAGACCATGGAGTGCTGCTCTTAGGTCAGCTAGTTCTGTGCTGTTTTCGCTCTTCAGTATTGAGACAGCTGACTTTGCATCTGTGAAGATAGCTATTTGCTTCTCTTTATTTTCCTCCATCAGGAGCATTTCTGCTGCAGTTTTCAGAGCCTCTACCTCCGCTTTGAAGTTACTTGAAAACTTTCCAGTTGCCACTGAACTTGTTTTTTTCACTCCATTTTTTAAATTTAGGAGAATTCCTCCTCCTCCATTCTCTACTGAATTTTTGGCTGATCCATCTGTATATGCATGGGTCCAATTGCTGCTTGGGTAATGTTCTTTTATGTAGTTTAGGGTTATTTCTCTTCTTTCGGTTTCATGCTGAGTGTTCTTTTTCTCAATACCAGGAATGTTTTCTATCATCTCAGGCAGTTGCTGCTGTCTCCAAGCTGGGAACTTGTCTGCATTGTAAATGGGTCTGACTGTTGATATGTTAAGTATGGGATCTGCCCTAATCTTTCGTTTTGCAGTTTCTACAAAGTTGCTACGCTTCAGTCTTCCCTTTCCAAAACCACTAAACCTTTTATACATAGGGTGGTCTGTCAATCTTCTAAATTTTTCAGCTTGTTGCTGGGCTCTGCTATCTCTTCTATCCTGCATTGGTTGTAAACAAGTGATCTTTTCTAATTCATTAATAGGCGTTGTCTTCAGGCTTCCAGTTATGATTCGCATTCCTTGATTTTGGTCTCTACTTATTTTGTTAAAGTTTGACTTAGCTGCTGTTGCCCAAGCTGCAATGCCATATTCCAGTACTGGCCTCACCCGTCCAGTATATAACTTCTTAAGAACTTTCTCATCTGCTCCCCACGTTGTACCAGCAAGCTTTTTCATGATTGCCATTCTTTGCCTTGCTCTTGTTCGATTTTTCTCAACCTGTGTTTTCCATGTCAGGCGACGATCAAATGTGACTCCTAGATAGTTTGGATTTTCTTCATGGCGCAATATTTTTCCATTCAATACCAGCTTAGGTTGCTGAGTTTTAGTTGAGAGTGAGAACACTGTGCATGTTGTTTTCTCCTCACTTATCTTCACTAGCCATGATTTTGACCAGTCCTCTAGCGCTAATAGGGCTTGCTGTATTCTGCTGTTAGCTGTACTAATATATTCTTCAGATGTCCATATGGCTAGGTCATCTGCAAAGGATGATGTGTGTACTCTGGCTGGAAAATTTTCCGTGATGTCGTTTATATATGCTAGGAATAATGTTGGTGAAAGAACTCCTCCTTGGGGGACACCTTGCTCCAACAGCATCATTTTGCTTGTTTGTCCTTGTACTTTTGTCCTGGCAGTTCTGTTCTCAAGGTAGTGGCTGATCCAATTGTACATTTTCCCACAAACATGCATTTTTTGCAGTTTTACTTTCAGTCCTTCCTTCCATACTTTATCAAATGCTTTTTCTAAATCTACCCAGACCGCTAGTGTGTGTTTTTTCTCTTGGAAGGCATCCTCTATTTCCTGAGCTATATAGGTTATTTGATCTTCAGTGGATCTGTACTTTCTGAATCCTGCTTGGTGTGGTGTTAAGAGTTGGTTTTCTTCCAGATGCCACGTTAGCCTGCCATTGATAATGCGTTCCATTAATTTTCCTACACAGCTAAGTAGACTGATAGGTCGATAGCCATTTGGTTCTTCCAGGTCTTTTCCTTTCTTTGGGACTGGTATTAGTATAGCTTCCTTCCATGCCTGTGGGACTATTCCCCTCTTCCAGCTGTAATTTAGGACTGCTAGTAGTTTCTTTTTTGCCTTAGTGCCTAGTCCTATTAGCATTTCATTTGTGATTCCATCCTTTCCTGGTGATTTCTTCTTTTTTAGGGTATTCATTGCCTGTTCCATTTCTTCCATTGTTAGATTTGCCATCATATATTCTGCTGCTGTCTCTGTATTTCTATGATGCATCTGTTTATCTTTGATTGCTTTCTTCTGTTCGGTTGTAATATCAATGTGGTTTGCACTGGCATAGTGTTCCATTAGTGCATTTGCAGCCTTTTTTCCTGTAAGCAAGGCATTTCCTTGTTTAATTGTTATTTGTTTGTTTCTAGGTCCTTCATTGTTCATGGCTTTCACTAGTTTCCATAGTTTGTTTCCATCCCTGTCAAAATTCAGGTTTTCTGTTTTTTTCCTTTAACAATCTCTTGTTGTTTGATTTACTGTTCTTTTATATTTTGCTGAGATGGCTTTGAGAGAGATGTTCGCTTCAGTTTGGGACAGATTTCTCTTTTGTCTCTGCGGTCTTCCTAGCATCTTCAACTTTGTCCTCCAAAATTTGTAGTTCTTCAGTCCAGTATGGTTTGTAATTTTTCCTCGCTCCTCTTGGAATAGACTCGGTGGCCGCCTATATTATTGCTCTGTTTAGACTTTCCACCATTTGCTTCATGTTGCCATATCGTGTATTTATGTTTTCACAATATTTGTCTGTTAGTATGGCAAATCTGTCCCAATCTGCTCGTTTGTAATTCCAGCGGGGCAAAGGCTTTTGCTCCTGTGGAACATACTCCATATTCATTACAAGCTTGATCGGTCTGTGGTCACTACCTGCTAATTGGTCAAGCACGTGGCGATCGATTTTGTGGAGGATGTCTCCTGTGCAGAAAGCTAAGTCTGGAGTAGAAGTGGTAATCCATCTTCTGGAGTAGAAGCTCGGTGTGTCATCCACTTTGTTGAGTAGATGGAGATTTGAGTCTATTTCCCAGTCCTCCACTTCATCTCCTCTTTTGTCAGTATCTGGGTATCCCCATATTTCTGAACGGCTATTAAAGTCTCCGACAACAATGCAATTTGTGTCAGTTATTTTCATGTTTGAGAGTGTAAGATCCTTATCTGCTGGGCTATACAGATTGTAAATTCTTATTTTCATGTCCTTTATCATTATATCAACACCTATAATTTCCGCTTGGTTGTCAGAGATCACAGATACTTCGCTGCAAGGTATTGTATTTCGTACAAGTATTACAACTCCTCCTTTGTGTCCTTCACGGTCAAAACGTGTGGCCTGATATCCCTCGACTGAAAATGTGCGATTGGCGTTGAGGTGTGTCTCTTGAATGCATGCCACATCTATTCTATCTTTATGAAGACGCTGTGTTAGGGAGGCTTTCTTGTTATAAACTCCTTCGGCATTCCATTGTAGTATGTTGAGTGTCCGGGGTGTTTGGTCAATAGCTCTTAACCTACTCCTCTGTGCCTTGACTCCACAGCACAGGGGAAGGTGACCACCAGTAGTCATGGGTGGACCCCCTCGAGGCAGGGGGCCCGGCACTATCACCGCCTGATGGAACTTCACGGGATTAGCACCATAACGATTAATTTTAATTTGTGACATCATGAATTAAGTTACGTTGCACTGCTTTGTCAAGCCTGTGGCTCAGTACATCCGATTTCGACAAGCATTTGTTTGGGGTGCTTTCCCTAGCCTTTGACTGTCTCCAGTCTACCTACAAGGCAGCAGGTTTGTGTGTCACTTGGTCTGGTCCCTCTCCCTTGACCTGTCCGACATGGGTGACCCTACCAGTAGCTGTGCTACCGTCAGCATAGCTCTTGGGGTCATTGGAACACACAAGCCCCTCTACCTCGACAAGGTGGACACACGGTAGAGGGGGTCTCTACAATTCAGCCCTGGCTTTGTGCTATGGAAAAGTATGCCTCGAAGAGACCATCCATGTCTTGCCCATGCAGCATGATCCCTTTCTCTCTCTGCCTCGAAAGGTAACACCAATATAGCTGGGACATGACCACCCACAGAAGCTGCCGGATCAGTAAAAAGCAATGCTTTAACTGTCTCCCTGTCGCTTCGATCTAGACCAGTTGCCAAACTGTTTTAATAATTTATATGATATTTTGTGCAGCTTAAGAGTTTTTTAAGGCGACTATCTTGTTTCTAATTCTTCACATGATGATTCTCAATAAATAACAACTTTGGCACATGATTCAGAAAACTTATGTGCAATGATCTTCATATCTAAATTAGATGGTTACTTTGGCAGGCTATAAATCATCCAGTGCTTTGCTGGCTGGCTGGGTGCCTCTCCATAAGTTGTGATCTCCAATGGCATGGATCAATTCGTGTGACTCCCTTCCGTGACATGTTACAAGACTCAAGCATTTTCTCACGCTGTATCTCTCTTTCCACAAATCTTTCCAGTTGTCACATTTCCAGTTTTTTGTCGTCTCATAATGTGGCCAAAAAATAATGGCTTCTTCTTGTTGATGTTTGTAATTTGTTTTTGCAATTTAGCCTCCATCAAAATGTCCAGATTGCTCATTTTGGCTGTCCGAAAGCTATAAATATGGATTTCAATTGGTCATCAGAAATGCACCCACCTTTACAAATGCCATTTTGTGACATCTTATCTGTCACATTTTAACATCTTATATGTCTTTCAATGTGACATCTTGTCTGTCCTAAAAAAACACTGCAGA
Source organism: Cepaea nemoralis (assembly GCA_014155875.1). Classification (NCBI taxonomy): domain Eukaryota; kingdom Metazoa; phylum Mollusca; class Gastropoda; order Stylommatophora; family Helicidae; genus Cepaea; species Cepaea nemoralis. The sequence goes on from JACEFZ010014196.1 coordinate 179,686, forward strand.
TGAAAGACCAACCTGCGGCATATTTTTCTGTAGATCTCATTATATCAGTAAAATATGTAAGGATCATTTTTTTTTACGTCTTGAGGATTGGGACGTATGGTGCTAGCCACATAATTTTTATAGATCAATCCGCACTCGAGGTGATGGTGGTCACTATCATGAATGCTGCCTTTATTTTCTAAGACCTTCTGGTACTCATTTTTGGCTAGACTGACCTTGGAGCCCAGATTAATTTACAAACCCACCTTGACGGGAATTCAAACCCATGACCACTGGACTGGCATGCAAGAGTGCTTACCACTACACTACCACAGATCTGATGTCATTATATGCTTGCTTATAATAAAAACAAATTAGGGGACAATACATGTCACCTTTCTTTATTCACTCAAACGTTCCTAATTGAATTGGTTTCCAGTTTGTTCCCACAGCTGCTGTTTGCTGCTGTTGACACATTATTTTCTCGAATCTTTGCCACCAGTATTTAACTGTTCTTCTTCTGCGTTCATCTGGAATGTTTTTTCAGATGTAATTGCATTGTGCCAAGTTTATTTGCGCCCTTAGGCAGACACATCTGACTTCTGTGGGCATTTGTTGACCGGGTTAGCCTTCCCGGTTGTGTTGAAGGACTTTCAATTCTCATTGTTGTGGAGCTGTCCACATCCCAGCCAGTCAAATTAGAACGGCTGAAGACATCATGGTCAACCCTCAAGGGAAGGCAGGGGCAGACTATGCACATTATCCACCATCCAAGGAGGCTTCCACAATGCAGAGCCGACACATAACGCTCTGGTACTGGGCTCACCCAAGGAATCGTCACATCCTGCACATGGCTGCTTAACTTCCTCACTTCCATATATTGGGCGTTTTGTTCGCCACAAGGCCACTCCCCACGCAAACCAGGAGAGGTCAGGATGCAAACGACATCCACTCAGCGAGCTTTCTGTTCGGACTTTCCACGAAATGAGTTTGCCAGCCAAGCATTATTCCCATTCAGGCTTTTGGGTCACTTTCTCGACTCTTACTGTGAGGTGTCATCCCTATCCCAGCTGGTCTATTCAGAACAGCTGAAGACATCTCAGTCAGCCCTCAAGTGAAGGCAGGGGCAAACCATGGGCATTCCCCTCCATCCAAGGAGGCTTCCATAATTGCAGAGCTGACACATATTGCTCTGGTACTGGGCTCACCCAAGGAATTGTCACGTCCTGCACATGGCTGCTTAGCCTCACTTCCATATATTGAGCCACCCATTCACCACAGGCTGCTCCTCCAAAGACCAGGAGGGACCTTATGCAAATGATGTACACACAGCAAGCTTTCGCTTTGGACTTCCACCTTTTTCCACCTTTGGTAACGCTCATGAGGTGGGCTGCAGATGCTGTCGGCTCAGCATCTAATGGCCAGGCCCTCCCATCTGGGGGAAGTGAGGCGTTCAGCCATATCCCTCAGCTGAGAGCCGTGGAGACGTTTTTCCACCTTTGATAATGTTCACTCAGTGTGAACCTGGGATGATTTTTCCACCTTTGGTAACATTCACAATGTAGGCTGCAGATACTGCCGGCTCAGCATCTCACCACCATGCAACAGAGTGAGTGTAACGGTCAAACCCTCACAATCCGGGGATATTGACTTGTAAGAGGTCTAACTCTGTTAATCAATACCTCCAGTTCTGAAAACCAGCAAAATAGAACCAAGGTCCTATTCCATGCACCATTATTCAGGCAGCCGAGGCTTGCTATGAGCACTCTACTTTTTCAAAGTCAACGCGCTGGCCACCCGGGACGCCCAGCAAAGAGAACCCATGAGAGAGAGCCGGCAGATGGTAGGGCAGGAACAATAGGCAGTGAACTGGCCACAACCAAGAACTCATTGTTAAGCAGGTCATTTTTAATAACTGCCATTTTTATGAACTATTACAGTGATATTATCTCAGCTGGTGGCTGCAATTGTGCACATGGGAACACATTAATGATGCAACATTTTTGGTATTAGAAAACACGTAAAATATTACTTTTTGTGCAAACCTTTTAATAATTTTTGAGAAATTAGAATGATATTTTCTTGCATTCCAGAACATGTCAGACTAATATTTATTACATTTAATTACAGTAACACAAGTTTGCACTTGATGAATATTTACAGAGAATAAGACATGATGGTTGAAATATCTTTTCTTACATTTCAGATAAGAAAATATCAGAACAGAAGATGTCCTGCAGACAGGATCCAGTTAATAGAAGAGTGTGGAAGAAAAGAAGGAAGGTGTGCTTCTGAAACCACAGGACTCAACACAGGCATGAATGTAGCAGAGGGCAGGCAACTGTCGAGTATGGAACTTGTTGTCTCCCCATGCTGTGTGGAGGAGAGCAAATATACATTTTATGAAAGTAACAAAACATCCCTATACACTGCAGCTCAAGCTTGCAATGTCACATTTCTGGATATATTTTTAGACTGTAGATTTAGACGAACACATTAAGACGAAGATGGTCTGCAATGCCTACACAAACTTTTTTCATCATGAATTTAGCCAGATTACCAAAGATCACGTTGCAACAGTCAAACGACTCTGGGAATTAAAAGATATGAATGGTGGGCCTGTCACCATTAATGTTGGCTGCAAGCAGATACAACAAAGAGGCTGTGCAGATTCTACTGGATGCAGGAGCTGACATTAATGCCGTTAGTAAAACAGATGAGACAAAGACAGCCGAGTCATACTTCCAATGCATGGACATTTGTAACAAAGATATACCTGCACGATTACCAATGACCACATTGCAATGGTAAAATGACTTTTGGAATTAGGAGCGGATGTGAATGGTGGGCCATCTGTTTTCCCTCTGTCTGTGCCAACTAAAGCTGGCAGTTATCCTCTGGTTGAGTTGCTCTGGCAGCATGGTGTTGATCTGAACAAGACAGATGGGGATCTGCCCATTAAATATCGAATCAGAAGGTGGTCATTATGACATGATTGAAGTGATGTTAAAATCTGGAGCCAACGTTCATGATAAAGCACTGTGTTACCAGTTGACCTGGCCCTTGTTCATGGCCACATAGACTGCGCTAAACTTCTACCGCAGCATGGTGCAAACTTTTAACATCAAGGATGCTTTACGCAATCTTATACATAATCAGAGTTCGGGTTACATTAAATTCCTGCTTGTGTATTGCAGGCAAGAAACTCAACAATATATTTGTAAACAGCAGTCAGCAACAAGAGGAACAAATATTGAATTCATTAGACATATTCTTGATACTGTATTTGACATTACGAGCGAGTATCCTTGTTTGGAAGAATTGTTAGCGGAGTCGGGAAACGGAGAAATTGTCTCATTTCTAATTCGGAAAGGAGCAGATGTAAATAAGCTGGTAGAAACATGTAGTGGCTACACTCCTTAACATCATGGTTCTAGATAAGGAAGATATGTGCACCTAATGCACAGGAAGTTAAAGTACTGCTTGAAAATGGGCTTCTCCTAATATTAGTGGTGACACATCGCCATTAATGTTTGCAGCTTTAACCAACAACAGTACAGATTTGCTTCAGTTACTATTAGACTACAGGGCTGACATTAACTGCGGAGACAACGAAGGTGATACTGACTTTTCTTATTCTGTTGGTCAAGGTTGTGATAGCAATGCTGAATTTCTAATCAGATGTGCTAAAGATAAACATTTTATCAACTCACAAAAAAGAAGTATTGACAATTTTGATGCAAGCAGGAAGATACAGCAATGTAGCTGTGCTCAAGGGGGTGATAAATCATGACTCTGATATGAACATGAGAGATAAAAATGGCAATACAGCCTTGCTGCATGCAATAAACAGAATCGAAAATGATGACTTCGACGACAGGATTGATGACATTGTAACCACTCTAATTAATGCAGGCCGTGACGTTAACTTACAAAATAATGATGGCCTGTCAATAATAATGTTGGCTGCAAGCAGATACAACAAAGAGGCTGTACAGATTCTACTGGATGCAGGAGCTGACATTAATGCAGTTAGCAAAACAGATGAGACAAAGACAGCCGTGTCATACTTCCAACACATGGACATTCGTAACAAAGATATAACAGCCTGCCCAGCAGTTTTCGTTGCCCAAGGTGTTCAATTAGATGAACAAGTTAAGACCAGGATGATCAGTAATGCCTACACAAACATGTTTCGTCGTAAATTTAGCCAGATTACCAATGATCATGTTGCAATGGTCAAACGACTTTTGGAATTAGGAGCGGATGTGAATGGTGGGCCATCTGATTATCTTCTGTCTGTGCCAACTAAAGCTGGCAGTTATCCTCTGGTTGAGTTGCTCTGGCAGCATGGTGTTGATCTGAACAAGACAGATTGGGGATCTGCCCATTAAATATCGAATCAGAAGGTGGTCATTATGACATGATTGAAGTGATGTTAAAATCTGGAGCCAACGTTCATGATATAGCAATGTGTTACCAGTTGACCTGGCCCTTGTTCATGGCCACATAGGCTGCGCTAAACTTCTACCGCAGCATGGTGCAAACTTTTAACATCAAGGATGCTTTACGCAATCTTATACATAATCAGAGTTCGGGTTACATTAAATTCCTGCTTGTGTATTGCAGGCAAGAAACTCAACAATATATTTGTAAACAGCAGTCAGCAACAAGAGGAACAAATATTGAATTCATTAGACATATTCTTGATACTGTATTTGACATTACGAGCGAGTATCCTTGTTTGGAAGAATTGTTAGCGGAGTCGGGAAACGGAGAAATGTCTCATTTCTAATTCGGAAAGGAGCAGATGTAAATAAGCTGGTAGAAACATGTAGTGGCTACACTCCTCAAAATCTGGTTATTCCTCTTCTTCTGCGTTCATCTGGAGTTTTTTTTTCTGGACGTGATTGTGTTGTGCCTGTTTACAGCAGAGCTGCGTTCTTGCGCCGTTAGGCCGACACATCCGACTTCTGTGGGCATTTGTTGACTGGGTTAACCTTCCCGGAAAATCCGGTTCTAGATAAGGAAGATCCAAATGCACAGGAAGTTAAAGTACTGCTTGAAAATGGGCTTCTCCTAATATTAGTGGTGACACATCGCCATTAATGTTTGCAGCTTTAACCAACAACAGTACAGGTCTGCTTCAGTTACTATTAGACTACGGGGCTGACATTAACTGGAGAGACAATGAAGGTGATACTGCATTTTTCTATTCTGTCGGTCAAGGTGTGTTAGCAATGCTGAATTTCTGATCAGATGTGCTAAAGTTAAACATTTTATCAACTCACAAAATAACAAAAGATTGACAATTTTGATGCAAGCAGGAAGATACAGCAATGTAGCTGTGCTCAAGGGGGTGATAAATCACAATCCTGATATGAACACGACAAATAACAATGGCAATATAGCCTTGCTGCATGCAATAAACAGAATCAAAAATGATGACTACGATTACCAATGATCACGTTGCAATGGTCAAACGACTTTTGGAATTAGGAGCGGATGTGAATGGTGGGCCATCTGTTTTCTCTCTGTCTGGGCAACTAAAGCTGGCAGTTATCCTCTGGTTGAGTTGCTCTGGCAGCATGGTGTTGATCTGAACAAGACAGATGGGACATTTGGGGATCTGCCCATTAAATATCGAATCAGAAGGTGGTCATTATGACGTGATTGAAGTGATGTTAAAATCTGGAGCCAACGTTCATGATAAAGCACTGTGTTACCAGTTGACCTGGCCCTTGTTCATGGCCACATAGACTGCGCTAAACTTCTACCGCAGCATGGTGCAAACTTTTAACATCAAGGATGCTTTACGCAATCTTATACATAATCAGAGTTCGGGTTACATTAAATTCCTGCTTGTGTATTGCAGGCAAGAAACTCAACAATATATTTGTAAACAGCAGTCAGCAACAAGAGGAACAAATATTGAATTCATTAGACATATTCTTGATACTGTATTTGACATTACGAGCGAGTATCCTTGTTTGGAAGAATTGTTAGCGGAGTCGGGAAACGGAGAAATGTCTCATTTCTAATTCGGAAAGGAGCAGATGTAAATAAGCTGGTAGAAACATGTAGTGGCTACACTCCTCAAAATCTGGTTCTAGATAAGGAAGATATGTGCCATGCACCAAAAACAGGAAGTTAAAGTACTGCTTGAAAATGGGCTTCTCCTAATATTAGTGGTGACACATCGCCATTAATGTTTGCAGCTTTAACCAACAACAGTACAGATCTGCTTCAGTTACTATTAGACTACAGGGCTGACATTAACTGCGGAGACAACGAAGGTGATACTGACTTTTCTTATTCTGTTGGTCAAGGTTGTGATAGCAATGCTGAATTTCTAATCAGATGTGCTAAAGATAAACATTTTATCAACTCGCAAAATAACAAAAGATTGACAATTTTGATGCAAGCAGGAAGATACAGCAATGTAGCTGTGCTCAAGGGGGTGATAAACCACAATCCTGATATGAACACGACAAATAACAATGGCAATACAGCCTTGCTGCATGCAATAAACAGAATCAAAAATGCTGACTACGACCACGGGAGCCTGCCTAGCAGTTTTCCTTGCTCAATGTGTTCAATTAGATGAACAAGTTAAGACCAGGATGGTTAGTAATGCCTATACAAACTATTTTTATCGTGAATTTAGCCAGATTACCAATGATCACGTTGCAATGGTCAAACGACTTTTGGAATTAGGAGCGGATGTGAATGGTGGGCCATCTGTTTTCTCTCTGTCTGTGGCAACTAAAGCTGGCAGTTATCCTCTGGTTGAGTTGCTCTGGCAGTATGGTGTTGATCTGAACAAGACAGATGGGACATTTGGGGATCTGCCCATTAAATATCGAATCAGAAGGTGGTCATTATGACATGATTGAAGTGATGTTAAAATCTGGAGCCAACGTTCATGATAAAGCACTGTGTTACCAGTTGACCTGGCCCTTGTTCATGGCCACATAGGCTGCGCTAAACTTCTACCGCAGCATGGTGCAAACTTTTAACATCAAGGATGCTTTACGCAATCTTATACATAATCAGAGTTCGGGTTACATTAAATTCCTGCTTGTGTATTGCAGGCAAGAAACTCAACAATATATTTGTAAACAGCAGTCAGCAACAAGAGGAACAAATATTGAATTCATTAGACATATTCTTGATACTGTATTTGACATTACGAGCGAGTATCCTTGTTTGGAAGAATTGTTAGCGGAGTCGGGAAACGGAGAAATGTCTCATTTCTAATTCGGAAAGGAGCATGTAAATAAGCTGGTAAATAAGCTGGTAGAAACATGTAGTGGCTACACTCCTCAAAATCTGGTTCTAGATAAGGAAGATATGTGCCATGCACCAAAAACAGGAAGTTAAAGTACTGCTTGAAAATGGGCTTCTCCTAATATTAGTGGTGACACATCGCCATTAATGTTTGCAGCTTTAACCAACAGTACAGATTTGCTTCAGTTACTATTAGACTACAGGGCTGACATTAACTGCGGAGACAACGAAGGTGATACTGACTTTTCCTATTCTGTTGGTCAAGGTTGTGATAGCAATGCTGAATTTCTAATCAGATGTGCTAAAGATAAACATTTTATCAACTCACAAAAAAGAAGTATTGACAATTTTGATGCAAGCAGGAAGATACAGCAATGTAGCTGTGCTCAAGGGGGTGATAAATCATGACTCTGATATGAACATGAGAGATAAAAATGGCAATACAGCCTTGCTGCATGCAATAAACAGAATCGAAAATGATGACTTCGACGACAGGATTGATGACATTGTAACCACTCTAATTAATGCAGGCCGTGACGTTAACTTACAAAATAATGATGGCCTAGTCAATAATAATGTTGGCTGCAAGTAGATACAACAAAGAGGCTGTACAGATTCTACTGGATGCAGGAGCTGACATTAATGCAGTTAGCAAAACAGATGAGACAAAGACAGCCGTGTCATACTTCCAACGCATGGACATTCGTAACAAAGATATAACAGCCTGCCCAGCAGTTTTCCTTGCCCAAGGTGTTCAATTAGATGAACAAGTTAAGACAAGGATGGTCAGTAATGCCTACACAAACATGTTTCGTCGTAAATTTAGCCAGATTACCAATGATCACGTTGCAATGGTCAAATGACTTTTGGAATTAGGAGCGGATGTGAATGGTGGACCATCTGATTTTCTTCTGTCTGTGGCAACTAAAGCTGGCAGTTATCCTCTGGTTGAGTTGCTCTGGCAGCATGGTGTTGATCTGAACAAGACAGATGGGACATTTGGGGATCTGCCCATTAAATATCGAATCAGAAGGTGGTCATTATGACATGATTGAAGTGATGTTAAAATCTGGAGCCAACGTTCATGATAAAGCACTGTGTTACCAGTTGACCTGGCCCTTGTTCATGGCCACATAGGCTGCGCTAAACTTCTACCGCAGCATGGTGCACACTTTTAACATCAAGGATGCTTTACGCAATCTTATACATAATCAGAGTTCGGGTTACATTAAATTCCTGCTTGTGTATTGCAGGCAAGAAACTCAACAATATATTTGTAAACAGCAGTCAGCAACAAGAGGAACAAATATTGAATTCATTAGACATATTCTTGATACTGTATTTGACATTACGAGCGAGTATCCTTGTTTGGAAGAATTGTTAGCGGAGTCGGGAAACGGAGAAATGTCTCATTTCTAATTCGGAAAGGAGCAGATGTAAATAAGCTGGTAGAAACATGTAGTGGCTACACTCCTCAAAATCTGGTTCTAGATAAGGAAGATATGTGCCATGCACCAAAAACAGGAAGTTAAAGTACTGCTTGAAAATGGGCTTCTCCTAATATTAGTGGTGACACATCGCCATTAATGTTTGCAGCTTTAACCAACAACAGTACAGGTCTGCTTCAGTTACTATTAGACTACGGGGCTGACATTAACTGCGGAGACAATGAAGGTGATACTGCATTTTTCTATTCTGTCGGTCAAGGTGTGTTAGCAATGCTGAATTTCTGATCAGATGTGCTAAAGATTAAACATTTTATCAACTCACAAAATAACAAAAGATTGACAATTTTGATGCAAGCAGGAAGATACAGCAATGTAGCTGTGCTCAAGGGGGTGATAAACCACAATCCTGATATGAACACGACAAATAACAATGGCAATACAGCCTTGCTGCATGCAATAAACAGAATCGAAAATGATGACTACGACCACGGGAGCCTGCCTAGCAGTTTTCCTTGATCAATGTGTTCAATTAGATGAACAAGTTAAGACCAGGATGGTTAGTAATGCCTATACAAACTATTTTTATCGTGAATTTAGCCAGATTACCAATGATCACGTTGCAATGGTCAAATGACTTTTGGAATTAGGAGCGGATGTGAATGGTGGGCCATCTGTTTTTCTTCTGTCTGTGGCAACTAAAGCTGGCAGTTATCCTCTGGTTGAGTTGCTCTGGCAGCATGGTGTTGATCTGAACAAGACAGATGGGACATTTGGGGATCTCCCCATTAAATATCGAATCAGAAGGTGGCCATTATGACATGATTGAAGTGATGTTAAAATCTGGAGCCAACAGTTCATGATAAAGCACTGTGTTACCAGTTGACCTGGCCCTTGTTCATGGCCACATAGGCTGCGCTAAACTTCTACCGCAGCATGGTGCAAACTTTTAACATCAAGGATGCTTTACGCAATCTTATACATAATCAGAGTTCGGGTTACATTAAATTCCTGCTTGTGTATTGCAGGCAAGAAACTCAACAATATATTTGTAAACATCAGGATTTGTTATTGTCAGCAACAACAGGAAGAAATATTGAATTAATTAATAACAAATATTGAATTCATTTGATATACCATGTTTATGTACAGCACTGATAAGTGGTAATGCTTCCCTGGCTTTTTTCATTTTGTTGACATGTGGCTTACAAAATCTGATCTGACTTCACTAATGCATAACAAACCTGTACGTTCATATCTGGAAAAGACAAACAATTCACAGTGTTTGAATCTGCTTGGTGAGATGTCTTCACAGCCAGTGTCCCTGTAAAGGCTGGCTTTTGTGGAAGTATCATCTGCTGGGGACAACCCTGGCCGTGAGAACTGTGTTAACAAGTTACCTCTACCATGGTTGTTGAAAGACAAACTGTTGTTTAAATCCGCTGCAGACTTTATAACATCATCAATAGACAGAATTACTTTTTGGGTATTGCCCGTTGATCCATCTTCTGAACTATACATCAATGTTGTTGATTACTGTAAATGCTGTCGGGTGTAGCAAAATTTCAAATTGAAGCATCCACTCAGAAATCAAAATCCCTGTTTTACATGTGCTGAACATGATTGCATTGAATGATTTGTAAATTCGACAACTCTGTGGCAAATAGATCAAGCTGTCTGTCTCATGCACTGAAGATCATATGTTCATACTTGGATTGCACAATACAAATGATGAAGTGAGGAAACAACCAATACCTTTAGCACACAAGGCAGTCTGCTTTGACCGCTTCCTACCACAGAGACCTCCCTGTCAATAATTAACGTAATACACCATGAGATGAATTATTTAATGTAAATGGTACCATTATATCTGTTGATGATTTCATTCATCTCATCTCAGTTCTCTTGTACCTTCCAGTCCAATATGGCGGAGAGACAATGCAGTGTCAAGGTGAAGCATAAACTGTGGGAGAGTGCCCGTTTATGGACTTCGTATATCACGATTCCCATGGACTCTCTCTATCATAGTCAGGCTCTTATTCTGATTCCATTTTGTTTGTACATTATTGCTTGTTGTGGTATACAGTAAGTTGGTAGCCTAATTACATGGCCGAACCATTTCACATGCTGTTTTCTAATGAAATCTAGTGCTGCTATAACCTTCACTTAGTCCTGATTTCTTCATTTCTGATTTTCTCTTTTTGATACATTGAGTATTCTTCTCAGGATATTTCCATTGTTGTAATTTATCCTTTCTCTTTTTCTGTCACTGTCCAGGTTTGGCATTGGTGGCATAGAGTTGGTAGGAAGACTGTGTTGTTTCATGAATTTACTGTTAATAATAAAACATTGAATATTATTATTTCATTTAAATGCACATAGATGACTAATATATGTACATGCTGAAGTGATATATTTAACATAACTGATATTGTTATTTCTATCGATGGTTACGTGATTTTACCGTTAACAATAAAGCATAGTTTCTTTTTTTAAATGCATGTTTCATAAAAATTACTGTTGATGCATAATTGTATGTGAATTGTAAATGTTAAAAAAAATGAAATATGTTATGACAATAATAAATAAATAATGATGATGTGCTCATATATTTGAACATTGTTTTTTGTTTTGCTGCCATGTTTATACTTAAAACCACTTGTTTTTGCAGTTTCCTTGATAATTCTTTCTTCTTCTTTCCAATGATTTGTCACTATATTGCAGCAGCTTTACCTCTTTCGTCGCCAGCTGGGGATTTGGCTGGCATAGTTATACATCTTGTTTTTTAATCCATCTTTCCTTTCATTAGTGAGTGACTTGCCATTGTCTGTATGTTGTACTTCATAGGTTAGGATATCCCTAGGTTTCTCAACCTCTAGTGCTCTTCCATTATTCTGACCAGCTTTGCCGCATTTTCTTTTAGTTCCTCTAGGTGTTTAAATAACACTTGTTCTCATGCCTTAATGTAGTCTTCTCCATGATTATATGTTGTGTTTTGTGTATGCATTTGTTTGTTGAAGAAGTCTAGTTGTTGCAACAGTTCAGTGTTTTCCATAATTGTGTTATTTTATATTGTTTGAAGTTTGGTTTGGTTCAGGTTTCCCAGTAGCATTTTACGTGTCTTTGTTCTTGCTGTCTGACTTGTCCCCTTCATTTGTCTCTTTTATTTCCTTTTCATTCATATTAGAAATGACATTGATTGAATTAAATTGATTATTGATGCAACAACACGAATCAAAGCAATCGTCAGATGTCGATAAATATTCCACAACACGCCCCCACAAAGCATCCTCTGTGGGTATATTATGGTGTCCAAGTTTAACAGCCTCCCTTACAACATCATTAGCTTGGTTTGATATAAATTATGATAATGTTTGTAGTTGGACTGTGTTAAACTGTTGGGCAGTGCTCTTTATGCGATGCATGTTCTGGAATATTTGTGACATCTGTCCACTATTTTCATAGTTTCACTTCTGTCCTCATTCTCATCATCATTATCACATGCTTTGCCGAATTGGTATACACAATCATGTTTATCCACATCTTGCAATCTTAAACAGCATGTGATAATGATGATTAGAATGAAGACAGAAGTTCATGCCCACAAGACTGTCAAGAAAATTATGTCTTCTCTCTCTCTCTCTCTTTCCACAAATTATTCCAGTTGTCACATGTTCTAGTTTTTCTCTTCCCATAATGTGACCAAAATATTACAATGTTCTCTTTCTGATGTTTGTGATAAGCTGTCTTGTTTCTTTCTAAATATTTATATTACACATTTGACTGTCCAAGGAATTGTCAGCATCCTTCTGTAAAATCACATCAAAGTGGCCTTTGAGAATTTTGTTGTTTGCCCTTTTAACCTTCAATGATAGGGATTTATTGCATAAAATTTACATTTGGTAAAATGCAGTTTTTGCTTGACCTATTCTGTGACACATTTTTATTCTGGTTAAATTTTCTGTGATGATCTTCATTATGTCATGCCAATAAATGTTTGTCATCTCACATGATCAGCAGAGTGTAGATCAGTAATATATTGTGCCACTTATGCCATCCAGCCAAGTAGTTTTTTGGCTGTTTGTGATTACTATCGGTCTCTGTGGCTAAGGTTTTGTGAGCCTGTATACCCAGGTCCGAAACACAGCGGTGCTGGTTTTTTTCGGCCGGCTCCGTGGCTAAAGGCTTGCGAATGCAGTTCATGAGCCGGGTACCAGGCGTTCGAAGCTCAGCTTTGACTAATTTGTGCAGCAGACAGTGTCTCGTTGTGTTATAACATGCTGGTATGGGAGCCGGTCGTTCAGAAAGCAATGGCAAACTACTGAACGTAACATTTGCCCAGGAATCACGAACAGTAAAAATGCTAGGGTTGACTGCTACGTCCTGTGAAGGACATGCAACTTAATTTTTTTAAAATCTGTGTAGACTCAGATCCAGAGGTCCAGAACCTCTGGATCTGAGTCTACACAGATTTAAAAAAAATTAAGTTGCATGATTCTTCATCAAGGAAGCTGAGAGTGACTGTTCTGTGCTGTACACTGTTCTGTTCTTCCTTGTCAAATATTCCTCTAACTTTTGTCTGGATTTGTAATGATAGTCTATGTTCATCTTTCCATGGAGTTCGCTTTCGAATAGTTTTCAGGGGGATACCAACTGTGGGCAGATCAGTGGTTTCTTTGCAGTCGTTTGGCCTGATGGATAAAACAGCTTTTTTTCAACCGCCCCATATCCAAGTTATCAAATCTGTTTCATCAGGTGGCCTGGCAAGCTGAGGAACTTTTCTGTTTGTATTAGAGTTTTTGTATCTCTGCGCTCTCTCAGTGCTTGTGTATTCCCCATCTTCTCCATTTCCACTTTAGGGGTTGATCTCATCCCTCCTGTGGTGACTCTAAGTGCTTGATATTGCACCTTGTCTAGCTCTTGTAGTGTGGTATTTGATGCTGAACACCACACAGTTCCCCCATATTCCAAGTGTGGTCGTATGCTCTGTTGATGAACTTTGTTAAGTATTTTCCCATCGGCTCTCCATGTGGTTCCACTTAGTTTTCTCAGGATGGCTGTTTTCCTTCTGGCTTTTGCTACTGCTTTGTTGATGTGCTTTCTCCATGTCAGTCTGTCATCAAATGTTACTCCAAGGTATGTTGTTGGTTCTTTATCTTCTCTAAGGGGTATTCCATTTATCTGGATTATCCCTGCCTTTTGTTTTTGGAGAGAGGGTAAATAGAGTGGTGCTGCACTTGTCAGTGTTTATGTTGACACACTATCTATTTGTGTGGCCCCCCTATGGGGGATGAGTGATCTAGAGGTATGGTGTCCGCCTCGAGTGTTGGGGGTGCTGTGGATTGGAACTCAAATTCATGTCCATGGGGGCGGTAGGCAAGGGTGCTAGGCATTATGTTACCATGATTCCCTTTGAGCCAGAAATGCGTAGTGATTATTCTTGTCCACAATTCAGTATTGATGTTTTTTTGCTTTTTTCAATATATGTTTCTCATTTTTACTTTTTCTTATGAGTGAGTTTGAGTGGTCTTGAGGTATGGTGTCCGCCTCGAGTGCTGGAGGTCCCGGGTTCAGGCCCCGGTGAGGACCGGGATTTATTTTAAAAATCCACCTGGACTACCAGTAATACAGTAATAACATTTCCCCTGGTCTCTGGGTAGTGAGATCGGACGCCCGTGTGTATTTTTGCGCATGTAAAAATCCCTTGGCAGTTGGAAATCGAAAAAGAGTAGCCTAACGGCGCTGCCCGGGCAAAATTTCGAGTTAAAAATCTACCCAAAGTATTTCAGGATCCTCACCGATGCAACGGAGTTCGTGCATTGAGCTAAGTTTCTCCAGACTCAGGTTTGAGTTAGGAGGAAAACGGAGCACTTATGGGTTAAACCATGTGCCGTGATGTTGATCCAACGACTAAACTAAAACTATCTGTTTGCCGATGCAGCAAATGCATCTACAGCTCTTTGTAGCAATCTGGTGGCCACTGATGCATATTCATTTGTGCTCCAAAGAACCAGGTCATCGGCGTACATTGCCGCTTTAATTCCATGCGGTAGATTAGCAACAAGATCATTGATGAAGATTATAAAAAGTGTGGCGGACAAGACTCCGACCTGGGGATCACCGTGGTGCAATAGTACTTTCTTGCTCTTGAGTCTGTCTATCTGTACTCGGGCTCTTCTGTTGTGTAATATGCTTTCACTCATTTGTACATTCTTCCATTCACTTTATAGTTTCTCAGTTTCTTCATCAGACCTTCTTTCCAGACTTTGTTAAAGGCTTTCTTCAGGTCTATCCATGCCGCAAGTACCAGCTTCTTCTTTTGGAATACATCCTCAATTTCTTGAGAGAGGTAGGTTGTCTGATCTTCTGTAGAGTAGCACTGCCTAAAGCCAGCCTGCTGTGGCACAAGGATGTTTTCACTTTGAGCAGATCAGAACAGATTTGATATATTGTCTGATCTTTTTTTTTTTTTTTTTTTTAGCATATCCTTTTTACAGGACTTAGCTGTCAACACCAGCATCTTTCAGCTGTATGTTGATCTCTTGGCAAGATTACGCTCAGTAGTTTGCCATTGCTTTCTGAGCGGCCGGCTCAGTATCCCGCAAGTCACGAGCTGGGGTCGAACCGCCTCAGCTCTCGCTCCGCTACGAGACTCTGCGTGATAAACGGGATTACAGAGAGAAAGTGTTGTAACCCAAAGCCAGAGAGATCGGCATTGTCTGATCTAGAGATATTATTCCAGGATGTGGATGATCAATGGGAAATGTTGAAGAATTCAATCAGTTTGGCTGCAGAAACAACTATTCCAAAATTAAAGAAGGTGGGTCGTAAGAAATGGATGACTGAAGAAATTTTACACCTAATGGAAACAAGAAGACTCAACAAAAATAATTCTGCCAAATATAAAGAAATCCACAGACAAGTCAGAATATTATGTAAGGAGGCAAAAGAAGCATGGCTTGAGGAAAAGTGTTTAGAAATTGAAAAACAACACAACAATCAAAATACCAAATTAGTGCACAAAAGAATTCAGGAACTTACTAATAAAAGAACAAGTACATCAACAGGCTGTCTAAAAACTAAAGATGGCAAAATTATAATAAAAAAAGATCAGATTATACATGTATAGACAGATTATGTGAAAAACCTTTATGAGGATAACAGAGAGGAACAGTATGATTAGATTTAATAATGAAGGACCACCAATTTTTAAGATGGAGGTTCGAAATATTCTTAAGCATATGAAAGCTGGCAAGGCCCCCAGTGCAGATAACATCACAACAGAAATGATTAAAGCTTTAGAAGAATATGGACTAGATCAAGTCACCAGACTGCTGAACACATTACATGATACTGGAGCTGAATACCTTCTGAATTATGTAACTCTGTATTTATTGCAATCCCAAAGAAATCAGGAGCCTTGGAATGTGATCAACATAGAACAATTAGTATAATGAGGCACATCACAAAGATTTTGCTACAAATTATCATGCACAGAGTGAGGAAGAAATTAACACCTGAAATAGGGGAAGAACAATGTGGGTTTGTAGAAGGAAAGGGTACAGTAAATCCTGTGTATATGCTGCAAACAGTTATATAACGTGCTATAGAAGTAAGCAAGGATATACACTTTGCTTTATTGACTACACAAAAACCTTTGATAGAGTTAGCATGTCAACATGGTGGATATGCTTGTAGATCTACAAATTGATGGGAAAGACATTAGACTTATAAAAAACATATTTTGGAAACAGCAAGCTGCCATAAGGATTGATAATGAAGTGGACAATATCAGCCTATTAAGAGAGGTGTTAGGCAGGGATGTGTAATGTCTCCAGATCTTTTTTCCCTGTACAGTGAACATATTTTCAGAAATGTAGAAGATATAAATGGAATCAGCATTGAAGGACGAAACATCAATAACATTAGATATGCAGATGATACAGTATTGATTGCAGACAATGAGTAGGATCTGCAACAATTAGTAGATGCAGTTGTTGCACACAGTGAGCAGCTTGGGTTAGAATTAAATTGTAAAAAGACACAGGTTATGGTCGTCACTAGGAAGAATGAAGTACGACAATGTAATATGCAAGTAAATGGGAATATTCTTCAACAAGTGAATTGATACAATTATCTCGGAACAGTCATAACATCTGATGGGAGATGCGTTGAAGAGATTAGAACAAGAATCGCCATGGGAAAGTAGCCTTTAGCAAGTTGAAAAACATTCTGACCAATAAGAAGATGCCAATTGAAAGGAGAAAAAGAGTGTTGAGGGGATACATAGAGCCTGTTCTTTTGTATGGATGTGAAACTTGGACAATGAGCAGTCAAGCTGAAAAACATCTGATGGCTGCAGAAATGTGGTTTCTGAGGAAAATGCAAAGAATACCATGGACAGACAGAAAAACCAATGACCAAGTACTACAGGAGACAAATGAAAATCGTAAATTGATTAGAGAAATTAGACGTAGACAGTCAACATTTTTTGGACATGTTATGAGAAGAAATGGATTGGAGAACTTAGTGACAACTGGCAAGATTGAAGTGACCAAGAGGAAGACCGAGAGGAAAATACCTGGATGGCTTGGCCACATGGCATGGACGAGACAGGAACACTGAGCTGATCTGAGTTTCCGGCATGGCACATGATTGATTGATTGATTGATCTTTATTTACATACAATTTATGTACAAATTCTAACTAACTAGTTCACTGTGTGCAACAACCATATAAGGCTGAGGCTTAGTTAGTCACATGTAGGGGCTAACGGAAATACGATATGAGATCAACTGAAACGCATACGTACACAGAACAGCTGAAAAATGAATGTGAACATGTTCATAGCACCGATTCTCCGAACTGCACTCACTCAGAGACCCGCTTGGTGCGATTGACCCTGGGCGTTGACATTGGTGGGCAATCCCGATTATGAATTTGGGATAATGGTTATTCGATTACAAGTCTTTGCTATCACTACATATCCAATAAGTAAACAAGATGATGATGTTATTGTTGATAATGTAATGCCTTTAGTAATGACTAATGCAGGTGGTGGAGGGGTGGCCTACAGAAATACCCAGGGAGCTAAAATGAGTGCTTCATTATCCTTGCCTTTGCAGGCCAGCATGGCCGAATGGGTAAGAATGTGTGTTCTTAAACATCCGTTGTGCTGATGCCGAGGTAAGCGGTTCATCCCTTACACCGGACAGCTGGACTAAAATGTTGACCTGTGGTCCTTGACTTGGGGGCGTAAATTACAAGTACCTCAGAAGTCGGAGTGGGTTCGCCTTATGGCGAGGAACATTGTTAATAGGGAAAGCTAATCCACACTTAAAATTCAGTCCATCCCTTCTATGACTACGCTTGAGTTCAAAAAGCTCACATACTTCAGCTTTAAAAACAAAACCAAAAACGTAAAATAAATTGTGTAGATAGTTTAAGTATGGCCGCTCAAATGTTATCTGCCAAGATCCGGGACACCGTCCCTAGAGTGCAAAGGTCGGAATGCAATAAAAGTTCAGAAATTGGTTTGCCGGGATCGAGAAATGAAAACTCCAGAGATAGTAATAAAAGCAAATACAGTAAAACTGCGTTGTGGCATTTGTCCACCAAAAATGATGATGACCATTCATTTCATCCAGTGGGGTTGAAAGTACGGAGCCGTGAGTTCTAAGATGGCTGGTGGCCTTGTAAGGCATATTTTGGCTCGAAATGTTCTTTGACAATGTGGGCAAAGAATGCTTGACGTTACAGGAGGAGGATCTCCTGCAGTTTTTATTTTTCCTGCCATATTTTTCGCAGCTCTTGCAGACCTGTTTGTTCACGTGTGACTACACCCTTGCGTAATGATGTACGCCAAGAATTTCGGTCTTTAACAGCAGTCTCCCAAGTGTCGTGATATAGGGCCGCGCCGTGCTATGATACAGAGAGGCGGCCGAAAAGACCTTTGATCTGACAGCGGTACATCGTGATATACCTGACTGTAATTGTAATATAGCCTGACCATGGAAGTCATGGCAGTGAGTAAAGCAATAACATGGCTCGAGACACATACATGAGGGCATGTTTCCTTAGTGATTCAATGAGCATACTCAAGAAGATAGAGACGGGGTGGACCCGAAGATAGTGGCTGCAGCCTCTGGAGCGGTCTTGGCTGGCAAAGATTAGTTTCATTTTCGTGCCTGGACATGCGGGAGTACGAAGAAATGAGCGGGCTGACAAGCTGGCAGGTGAGGCTACTGTGGAAGGCGGACGAGCCATGGACCAGGTTGACATTCTGAATGTTCTACGATAAGTAAGTCTTTTTAGAGAACGAAGTGATGACTGTGAATCTACAACCATGGTCAGACTGCAAGAACAGCAAATTAAAAGAGGTGTGGCCAAATAAGAACACTACGCGGGAAGCCAAAGAAGAGTTGAGTTGAGTTAAGAACCGACATCACTGCACTCAGGACATTCCCATACATGCTCCGTCCCCTCGTTCAACAGCCAGCGAAGAGTCATACTACTAATCGTTCCCACCGCTATCTGATTAAAAGTTCTCCTGGTCTTCCCTCTCTGATTCATAAACCAACTCAGAACTGGTGTCGTTAGCCGCTAAACGCTGCGGGATTTACTGAGGAGGGGATCCGAGCACTTATGGACTGAATGGTTCGATGTGCAATGAGGATGATCTGTCGACTAACAAACTAACTAACTAACTTGTAATATACCATGAGACCGCTTCTATTATCACAAAAGACAATTGCACGCGTTACGTGCTGATAGTTCTGCTTCGAGCTTACAATTAAGGACAATATTTAATGTTAATGTTTGTCATGAGAAGTGGCTGTGCTGTGTTTAAATCAGTAAATCAGGTAGAGGTGTGTGTGTGTGTGTGTGTGTGTGTGTGTGGGTGGGTGGGTGGGAGGGTGGGGCAGTATCAGTATATTTTTTTGCATTTAAGAGGGTTAGCAAAAAATATTTAAAATTACAAGTTTATATGCGGTGTAATTCTTTGGCATGATATTTTATTTGAAATAAATTCAGTCTCCAAACTATTGCAATCTATAACTATACATTTATCATATCAGATTGTGTAAGGATGGTATCAGAAACCATGCAAACTGAAAAGTTATAGAAAGTCTGGATATGATCAGATGAAAATTGCTTGCTAAGATTGGGGAGAATCTTGAATGCTAAGATTGGGGAGAATCTTGAATGCAGTACAGAATTTGCAGCCGAAACTGGAGATAGAGCCAGAAAGAAAAAGCGTCAATTTGACTGTAAAGAAGCTGTCGATGAACCCTAAACAGAGGAGAATAAATTTAAAATAAACTTTTTCATTTATATTCTGTATATTACCATTAATTCTCTGAATGAACGATTCACGCTTCTTTAATCCCACAGCAAAAATGTTCAGTTTTTATATGACATTAAACTCAAGGATAAAGATGGCAAAACGCTTGTAAATTATTGTACCAATCTCCACTTAATACTTTCAGTCGAAAATGAATCAGATATAAACGCAAATGATCTTCAAGAAGAATTTCATGATGTATCCTGAATGCCTACCATATTCTATGAAACCTTTGGATGTTTTAAATTATTTGTACCAAAATAACTTAATTACTTTGTATCTGAATACAATTGTAGCTCTGAGAATTTTGTTAACACCCTCTGTCTCTGTAGCTAGTGAGGAAAGAAGTTTTTTCCAAATTAAAACTAATAAAACACTACTTAAGAAGTTCCAAACAAAACTTAGAAATCTGTCATTAATTTCTATTGAATCTACACTGGCCACCACTCGAGACTTAAACGAGAGCGAATTTGCTAAAGTTTCTGACTACTCTTGTAGTTGACAATTGATATCATTATTTTCAAGTAGTTTGTGTTTTCAAAATACAAATAGTTTTCTTTTACATTTTGTCAATAAAAAAAAAAAATCACAATCGAGGGTTATTTTAAAGGGGAACAAAAATGTAAGGGGCGGCATTTCGAAGACTTCCTTCTCACTGAGAAAATCTACCGCACGGCGCTATATCAAAAACACAGATCGTGCCTAATGCACAATTGACATATCGGATGTTATTTTGGGCAAGCGCAGGAATTAAAATACCTAGGCACATAGATAAAATTAAATGAATGGTGCTTAACAGAGATATATAAAAAAAAAAGACTGCTACAAGCAAACACCACACTCTATCAAATGAAGCACTTTATATGCAACATGTCATTGTCATTGGAAGTTAGAAAATGAATTTTTATATGTTACATAAAACTAGTAAACTGCACATCCCGGACAATTTGTTAAAAAGCTAAAAACATCCCTAGGAGCCATGGAAATGTAGTTTTATAGAAGAATGCTGAAAATGCTTGCGCAGCCAAAAGAAGTAATTTGGACATCTTGAGGGAGGATAAGTCACAAAGACACCTTATCACATACATCTGAATGAGACAGTCACAATTTGTTGTTTAATCACATTAGAGAAGACAAAGCTGAAACATGTTGTGACAACTGGAAAGATTTGTGAAAAGAAATAAAGGAAGATAGTGTTCAAACATTTTAGACAATAGTGTGTCATGGCACGGAAGCGAGTCAGCACACAAACTGGTGCATGCGGTTAGGCCATGCCAGTCGGCAATGCTCTTGATGATGGTTACTTTGACTAAATGGCTGATGTTACTACGGGCGCCAAATTTGACCCCATGTAAGCGTGTCTATGTATGGGTCACCTTAAACATCAGTTCTGACCGTCGTGAGAGGGTGAAGGGGTGCCAGATTTCCTGAGATGTACATGGAGTACAAAGAAAACCACTTGTGGGCATCACTGAACTGTCCAAAGAGAAACTTGACCATTACATCCATTTCTTCAGTTACTTCAGTCAGACTATCTAATTCACTTCCCAGACCTCTACATTTGTGAATTTCTTGGATATCACAATTAGCATTAACTTTATTGTCCTAACCATTACGGCTTACTATAAACCTACAGATTCTCATTGTTATCTTCTTTATAGGTTGCCCTACACACTCGTTTCATAGATACAACACCCTACTTTCAACTTCTCTGATAACTCTGGCTTTACAATCATTATCCACAAGCTTCCGGGTTGTTTACGTGCCCATCTTTATCATGGGAACCGCGGCCCAAGGGTTATGAGTTCAAATCCACATTGGTGCTGATGTTTAAAATAGAACTGGGCTCCCAGGTCAGCTCATTCTAAATTGTGTACCAGAAAATGGCTTGGGAAGTAAAGACAACCTTCATGATGCTGAACACATTACCCACCGATTGCCGACTGGTCTATGAACAGTTGGATTTAGCACCATATATCCAATATGCCCTAAGGCACATAAAAGAGTCCTTTACTTAATCATTTACCATCTTTAACCTGAACCAATTCTGAAAGAAGCCATCAGAAAATTATTATCCATCACCTAGACAGAGTCATTTCTAACCAAATCCCATCCAATCCCCTAATACAGGGGTCACCACACTTTTTTCACAGTTGGCCGGATAACTGACAAAATGATGAGCGCGGGCCGCATAAACATCCTGTACAATACTTGCAAGCCAGAACGAAAGCTCAGAGACATAAAGACGAAAAACTAAGTTTAGCATTCCATGTGGGTGCGTGGCGTGCAATGCGCACGCACGCACGCGCGCGCGCACACACACACATACACACACACACACACACACACACAACAAAGACAACTAACATATTTATTTACTAAACAAAGTTATCAAAGAAGGCGACGTTAGCATAAAGATAGTTACATCATATCTAGTATGCACATATCTGAATCTCACAAACTAAGCAGCAAAAACGGTTAGTGAGATTTGTGAAACTAACGTTTGGCTTTCAAGATATCATCAATGTTTGGCTTGGAATTGCTGCATCCAATCAAAAGAATTGCTTTCAAATGTTCATCGGTCAATCTCGTTCGATGTGTTGACTTCACATACTTCATTTTTGAAAATGTTTGCTCGCAGACATAAGTTGTTCCAAACACTGATGCCATACCAGCGGCAAATTTCTTCAGTCTCGGAAACTCAACTACAGGTAAGCAGTGGTAAAATTCAAAAAGTTTTCCTTCTCTGTGCTTCTCTTTCAACAAGTCATTTGCTTGCAAATCAATGAGCTTCAACTGTAATTCAATTGGCACATCATTAAGGTTACAATGAAACGGATTCTGGAACAGACGAATGTCACTCTCAATTCTGTCAAGATCTGAAAATCTCTCCAAAAAATGCTTCTTCAAGTCACGAATAATTTTTTTCCCCCAGAAAATTGAGGTTGACATCTTCAGGCAATTGTAGCGCAAAACTTTTGAAATAGTGAAAATGAGAAACGTATTCTCCTCCCAGTTGTGCTTCAAACAATGACAGCTTTCTTCGAAATCCTTTGATGATTCTGTAGAGATCACAGACGAGGGTATTACCTGAAGTATTACCTTTACCAGAAGTTTCAAGTTCAGTTCATTCATGTAGGGAGTGATGTCGACCAAAAATCACAACTTTGAAAGCCAGGTAGGCTCTGACAGCTGTGGATCAGCTCTATCTTTTTCAGTGAGGAAAACATCTATTTCGTTTTGGAGCTTGTAAAAACGAAACAAGACTTTACCACAGCTGAGCCACATCACTGATGTCTGACAAGGCAAGTCACAGAATACAGAATCAATTTCTTCAAGAAAAGCCTGGAACTGGCTGTGATTGAGTCCATGTCCTCGAATGAAGTTCACAGCAGAAACGACTGGTTTCAGTACACAAGAAATATCTTAGTTTTTCCCCCATAGAATGCTTTCTGATGCATGATGCAGTGTATGAACAGAGCGCCCGGAATTTGCAAATCTTCCAGTTGAGTCCTGACCTGCTCCGCGAGACCTTTCCTCACTCCAGCCATGTTTTTACCTCCATAAACTGTAATACCTGGAAGCTTATTCCACTGAAGGTTATAGTCTTGCAAACATTTTTGCACTTCTACGAAAATGTCTTTTCCAGTTGTTGTTCCACGCATGCTGCAAACGGATGCCAACTCTTCCCTTATCTGTTAAGTCAAAATTGACACCACGAATGAACACGAGAAGTTTTGACGTACTCAAGAGATCAGTAGACTCATCCATCGCCAGAGAATACCACAACAAGTGCCTAGCTTTCTCGCGTATTTGTAGCACTATGTTCTCTCCAAGTTCTTCTGTTCTCCGTTCAAATGAACTTGCCGAAAGGCTGATAGTTCCAAAAAATCAGTTTTCTCAGGACACACGTCATTTGCTGCTTCAGTCATACACTCTTTAATGAAGTTGTCATCAATAAACTGTTTTCCTCGTTCTGCCATCTTATGCACTATATTGTAACTTGTACGAGTGACAGATTCATTTTCAGCAAACTTTCTCGTGAAGAGATTTCTTTGTATTTCTAAACCATGTTTCATCTCATCTCATCTCATCTCATCTCATCTCATCTCATCTCATCTCATCGTGTTCCTCTTGTACCTTGCGGTGTCTAGGTGAAGTATAAACAGCGGAAGAGTGGATTATGGGCTTCATGTATCGATATTCCCATGAACTCTGTTATTCCTTGCGTACATCGTTTACGTGGTCGGCCTCATCCTCTGCTTCCATCTGGTCTGTACATCATTGCTTGTTGCAGTATACTGTTAGTTGGTAACATACTTGCATGGCCAGACCATTTGACTAATAAAATCTAGCGCAGCTATAACCACCACTTTAGTCCTGATTTCTTCATTTCTGATCTTGTCTCTTCTTAATACATTGAGTATTCTTCTCAGGAATCTCATTTCTGTTGTTGTAATTTTTCTTGTCTCTTTTTCTGTCATTGTCCAGGTTTGGCATTGGTAACATAGAGTTGGTAGGAAGATTGTTTTGTAAAGTGTTTTCGTAGTAGTTATTGATACATGTTTGTTCTTTAGTATTGGTGCCATTTGTCTAATGAGTTGGTTTACCTTATTGCACCTATTTTCGATCTCGTCTTCTGATTTGCTATTTGATGATATTATGCTTTCTAGGTACTTGAAACTCTTTACTTGTTTCAAGGGATGTTCGTTTAGGTTTTTCATTGTTGCTTTTTCTTCTTTACTTATAGTCATTACCTCTGTTTTACTTCTGCTAATTTTCATGTTATGTTCCCTACACATTTAGTTTAGACTATTCATGTGGTCTTGTAATTCAGCTTCTGATATTTCTATTAGTGCTTGGTCGTCCGCAAACAGGAGTTCTCTAATGGTTAAATTTGCAGATGGTTCTTCGTCTGTGTTCTCATCATGCAGTGTTCTTGCGGTCTCTGTTTGGCTGGTTTCTTTACATATGGTGTCATATATGTTGTGAACAAGAGAGGACACAACCTTGTCGTACTCCAGATCTTATGGTGAAGGGTTCTGAGTGTCCTCCAGTTGCTCTAACTATCATTCACAGTTGTATAAGCTTCTGCATAGGTTTGTTAGAAGTGTACTCACTCCATATTGTTTAAGGATTTCCCACAGCTTGTTTCTATCAACTCAATCAAATGCCGTTTCTTGGTCGACAAAGGCTAAGTAGAGTGTTTAATTGAATTCGATTGATTTATCTATAAGTTGTCTAAGAGCAAAAATGGCATCTGTGCATCCTTTGTTTTTCCTAAATCCAAGATGTGTTTCGCTTAGCTGGGGTTCTAAAGTAGTTCGTAATCTTTTCTCAAGAATTTTGCAAAATATTTTCCAATTATGACTCTGTATTGTGTGCAGTCTCTTTTGCTGCCTTTGTTTTTCCAAATTGGGATAATTATGGCGTTTTCCCAGTCTCGCGGTGTCTGTTGCTCTACCCAAACATAGTTGCATAGTCTATGTAGCCATGCTTTCCTACTTCTCTTGCTGCTTTAATTAATTCATATGTTATTTCATTTTGTCCTGGTGATTTGTTCAATGGGGCTAATCTGACGGCTTCCATAATTTCTTCTTTCAGTATGTCTGGTTCTAGTTCTTCGGTGGCATCTGTGTCGGTTTCTTGAATTCCTGTGACATCTGATGGGATTTTGAGAAGTTGTTCGAAGTACTGTTTCCATCTTATTAGGATTTGTTTTTGTTCACTTATTGGTTCTCTATTTTCGCTGTTAATTATTTCAGTTGGGTCACAGGGTTCTCCTCTCGTTCTCATTGCACTTATCGTTTTTGTAGAAGTTTCTAGTTGCCTCCTTGTAGTTTTTATTTAGGGTTTCTCCATACTCCTCCGTCTTTTTGTTTTTCTCTCTTTACTATTCTATTCACAGCTCTTCGACTACTTTTTATATTTTTTTTTCCTTTTTGTCTTTTACAGCTTTCTTTACTTCTGCTTTCCACAAACAATATGTTGCACGGTTTATTACCAGACATAGTTCGCTGCATCTCATCAAGTGCATACCCAGTTATATATCATATGATGTGAATTTAAAAAAATAATACTGGAGCGGAAACATGTGTGACTCTGTGTTTTAATTGCTTCAGCTGAAGTATTATTCATTTATTTACTTCGTTTGACATATAACTCTGAGTATGCACCTGACGAGATGCAGCGAAATATGTCAGGCAATAAATCGTGCAACAAATTGTTTGTGGTTTCTGTGTTTAACTTAAAGGGTATTTTTTTTAAAACCACTGCGGCTATGGAGTCGCCCTACGTCATAAAAGTTGGGCACTGGATACGTCTTTGGGAAATGTTTGGGAATTAAATGCGGAGAGGTAGCGGTAATGGCCAGCCCGCCTTATTATTCTGTGGCCTACAATGTGCGAAGCACTGCGGATTCACACTCCAATGTCAGTAGCTGCCGTGGGATTACCTCTGTAACTTTTTATTAATGAATCCGTGCAAGCGATAACGATGTTCACTGAACTTGATGATTTCAGTAGACTGTGCGTATTGAATGAACTGGGTGTTCCGTGCTTTTATAGTGTGTTCCGCATTTCAAGTCCAAAGAATGATATAGTTTTTAATCAAATGCACTATTTATAGATGTTCAGTATGACATCTCGCTTAT
Source organism: Cepaea nemoralis (assembly GCA_014155875.1). NCBI lineage: Eukaryota > Metazoa > Mollusca > Gastropoda > Stylommatophora > Helicidae > Cepaea > Cepaea nemoralis. The sequence goes on from JACEFZ010014196.1 coordinate 206,396, forward strand.
CTGCCAGATATGTAGACAACACGGCATCAGTTACGTGGGATGTTCGCTGGGGATTGTGACAGTGTGGGTGTTGGTAAGTCCTCAGCAGATACCAAGATACTATTGCTTTGTTCCTTCTAAGGAAGGATATAAAGAGGATATAAAGTGGTATAGATTGTACACCATACTATCATATATATATATATATATATATATATATATATATATATATATATATATATATATATATATATATATATATATATATATATATATATATATGGGTGTATCGGACGCGGGACATCTTGCTTATGATCGAGAGGTTTTCCGGCAGGTTGCTATGGGAGCGAGGTTCTGCAAAGGACATGCTACTGAATGAATGAATTTTATATGTGGGTGTGTATGGGGGTGGGTGTGTGGATGGGTGTGTGTGTTGTTTTTTTAAAGAGAAGAATGCCGACAATTCCTTGTACAGCCAAAATGAGTAATAAAGAAGATATAAACGTAGCTATGGCACGAAAACAATTTAACTCAAACATCAGAAAGAAGGAGTCGTTTTACTGTCACAAATTGCGAATAGAAAAAGTTAACCATATGTGACAACTTGAAATATATATAGAAAAGGAGAAAAATGAAAACAGTTATATTCTTACAGCCTGGTGTCATGGCAGGAAATGTTTCAGCAGACGAATTGATACAAATTGTTAGAACAATGCAGGATGTGGAGAAGCATGATCGTCCATGCCAGCCGGCAAGACATTTGACAATGGTAGTTAACATAAAGGACCTTTTTCACGCCAAGAGACGAACTGGGTAGATGGTGCAAGCTCCATCTTGTAGACCAATCGGCACTCCATGGGTCATGTGACGAGTATTGCGTCAGCTGCCTTTACTTCCTAGAAAGTTTCATAATACTCAGTTCAAGGTTGGTCGGCCAGGTCTGCGAAAACCAACTTCGCCTTAAAGTGGATTGGAACACACACCAGCGGTAATCAATACTGCTAGCCACTGCGCTACCACGACTGGTGAGACAATGCAGATATTACCAAATGATTACCGAAGGATGAAGTGATGTTATCCGGTAGAAAATATAAATCTGAAAAGGAATGTTTGTGGTAAGCAACTTACTGGTCCGTAAAGCTGAGAGAGAAGATAAATGTTTGTGGTGAACTTCTTACCTGTTCGTAAGCTGATAAAGGAAAGTAATGTTTGTGGTAAACTTCTTACACGTTCGTAAAGCTGAGAAAGAAAAGGAATGTTTGTGGTAAACTTCTTACACGTTCGTAAAGCTGAGAAAGGAAAGGAATGTTCGTGGTAAACTTCTTACTGGTCCGTAAAGCTGAGAGATAAAAAGGAATGTTTGTGGTAAACTTCTCACTCTTTCTTAAAGCTGAGGAGTGTAAAGGAAAAGGAAACAACGAGGGGCAGTAGAAGGAGGAATAAGATTAAGAAGAAGAAGAGAAGCAGGAGGAGGAGGAGATAAAGAAGAGGATGGGGTGGGGAGAGAAATAATTTTGTTTCACACGTCGGGGCCTCTGAAAGTTCTAAATGTTAAGCACTTTGAAAAATATTGAAAAACATGCTTTAAAATTAGTTTTATTTCTTTGAAATGATTCATTAAAAGCAAAAATTGTGTTGGAAATGTGTTAAACAGCCGTTGAAAATATGAACGGTCCACTGCTTGTTGGAACATGTAAGCAAATTAAATTTGCCATGGAATTAATTTTCATCTTATAGTTAATGAGTTAGCAGGATGTTCTAGTTATTTAATTTTAATTTTGTAATTAAAGTTGTGTGTGCGTGTATGCGTATTCTTCTGCTTTAAAGCCGTGCTTCAGTTAGAGAGGCATCGGCAACGTATAGTAGACGTGGCATGCGGAACAATTTTCAATGGCACGCCAAATGAACTGAAATACAGTACATGTTCTCATAATTAATTGCATTTTTAATTAAATTGAAGCATGCAATTCTTTTAAAGCTATTCCTGTTTTCACATCCTTTCAAAGTGAAAGTTAGTAGACATTAGAAGCAAGAATGTGTGCGGCGAATCATACCAACTGAGTGAGTGTGGAACAGCAATGACTGACCTGTTGAAGTTCTGTTTCCGTCCCAATATTCTGTTCTCTCCTGTCCATCCCCACCCCAACTCTATAGTTCTCTCGGCTGTAATATATACATGCCAGTATTATGCCACCCCGACCACAGCACGAATGTTGGTGCTGTTATTAAGCAATATTGTGTCGTTTTGTTCTGCAAGCTATTGAACTTTCTGTCTTAAGAAAATGTACATACGGCAATTTTATAAACCTATTTAAAAATAATGTGTTCAGAGCTGAAATCTTTTTAAACATAATATTTATATTTGTTTATATTTATATTAAAGCATTAAATTATCAACAGAGAATAGAATAGTTATCTAATATATCGTAAACATGTTAATACAAAATCAAGATCACATTAATTTGTTTACTGGTTGTTTTGTATATAAACAAATATGGTGGACTTAGGTAGGCACGCAGAGTGGCTGTACAGGGACTCAGGTAGGCACGCTGAGTGACTTTACAAGGACATAGCTAGGCACGCTGAGTGACTGTACAGGGACATAGCTAGGCACGCTGGGTGACTTTACAAGGACATAGCTAGGCACGCTGGGTGACTTTACAAGGACTCCGGTAGGCACGCTGAGTGACTTTACAAGGACATAGCTAGGCACGCTGAGTGACTGTACAGGGACATAGCTAGGCACGCTGAGTGATTTTACAAGGACATAGGTAGGCACGCTGGGTGACTTTACAAGGACTCCGGTAGGCACGCTGAGTGACTTTACAAGGACATAGCTAGGCACGCTGAGTGACTTTACAAGGACATAGGTAGGCACGCTGAGTGACTTTACAAGGACATAGCTAGGCACGCTGAGTGACTTTACAAGGACATAGCTAGGCACGCTGGGTGACTTTACAAGGACTCCGGTAGGCACGCTGAGTGACTTTACAAGGACATAGCTAGGCACGCTGAGTGACTGTACAGGGACATAGCTTGGCACGCTGAGTGATTTTACAAGGACATAGCTAGGCACGCTGGGTGACTTTACAAGGACATAGCTAGGCACGCTGGGTGACTTTACAAGGACTCCGGTAGGCACGCTGAGTGACTTTACAAGGACATAGCTAGGCACGCTGAGTGACTGTACAGGGACATAGCTAGGCACGCTGAGTGATTTTACAAGGACATAGGTAGGCACGCTGAGTGACTTTACAAGGACATAGCTAGGCACGCTGAGTGACTTTACAAGGACATAGCTAGGCACGCTGAGTGACTTTACAAGGACATAGCTAGGCACGCTGAGTGACTTTACAAGGACATAGCTAGGCACGCTGAGTGATTTTACAAGGACATAGCTAGGCACGCTGAGTGACTTTACAAGGACATAGGTAGGCACGCTGGGTGACTTTACAAGGACTTAGGTAATCACGACCGTGTCGCGTTGTGTTATAACGTGCTGGTGTGGGAGACGGTCGTTCAGAAAGCAATGGCAAACTACTGAACGTAACACTTGCCTAGTGCATCAACAGCAGCTGCAAAATGCTGGTGTTGACTGCAACTTCCCGTAAGGGATACGCAACAATTTAGTTAGTTACGTAATCACGATGAGTGACCTTGCGACTTGACTTCAGCATTCCACTATAACAGATTTGCCAACCCCTTCGTTAGACAGTTCAAGACATTTATAAACACACTTTCTTGATGTGCACGGTTGTGTGTTGACAGAACGTTAAAAAAATATGGATCTAGTAAAAAGCTTACCAAGTTATATGTTCGGTACCATTACAAATGCAAATAGGTATTTTTCACATTTAAAAAATACCCGCTTATACTTCTTGGTTTTTCTACGAGCAGTATGAAGATCCCCTGCCGGCTTGCTAGGCCAGTCGCAGGTTTAGGACACTAATCTGACCACAGGGAGTCCATCCCCTATGGCGAGTCAACAGCATGCCACAACAAGCAATGATGTACAGACCAGATGGAAACAGAGGAAGAGGCCGACCACGTAAACGTTGGACTGAGGGAATAACAGAATCCATGGGAATGTCGATATACGAAGCCCATAACCGGGCACTCTCACGAAGTTTATACTTCACCTCGACACCGCAAGGTACAAGAGGAACATGATGAGATGAGATGAGAAAAAATACCCGCGAAACATTTTAGTCGCTCTGCAGCAAATACAACACTTTTGCTCACAACATTTGCTGGCTGACATTTGCTAATCAGTCGGTCCAAAAAAAAAAAAAAGCTTGATTGGACCTTGAAGCTTAGTCTTTTAAGAGAATTCACATTGTAACACGGGCTCAAAATCTAAATGTTCACTTGTGACTAGTCTGTGATAAGGTAGCGGCACGATTACATAGCAGGGCGACGTCGACTAAATATTAACAAAAACACTTCATTCAGTTAACTAGCCGTATTATGCATACTATTGATGAGTCGTCATAAGTGCTGATGACACGACGCGTCCGAAAAATCTGGAGCCAGTGCTAAATATATGGTTTACTTCAAAGGTGTTGCATAAAATAAATAACGGGTGGGGATAGCAAAAGTAAATATAGAGGAGACAGTGAAATTAATTTAAAGGAGATAGTAAAAGTAAACGCAAAGGAGGTCATCATCATCATTAAGTGCCATGCCGACTGGCGTAGGCGTTCATGACTCCCCACAGATTTGGGTCTTTGGTTTTCTGAATCAACTCTATCGTTGATATTCCTCTATCCCACCGTCGCAGTTCATCCAGCATAATTTCTCTTGGTCTGCCTCTGCCTCTCTTCCCATCGATCTTTCCAGTTGTTACGATGTTCTCCAATACCTCTTTTCTCATCACATGACCCAAAAAAGTTGTTTGTCTCTTTCTTATTGTTGTATATAATGTTCTAGTTTCATTAGCCTCTTTCAGGCATACGTTATTAGTTACTTTGGCATTCCAAGGAATTCGCAACATTCGTCTCAGGAACCACATCTCTGCTGCTTCCAATCTCTTCCTAATTTGTTTATTTACATTCCAAGATTCACAGTCATACAGCAAAACAGGTTCTACGAGGGCGAGTCAATAAGTTAAGTCACACAGTTCTGTAGGATGGCAGGTAAATGTAGTTGGTGTTTTCTACACGTGTCATTAGGTGACAGCAACATCGAATCTTTATATTCCAATTGCTTGCTTGCTTGCTTGTGTTCGTTGGCTTGAGCTCCAACGCGAAGTCCTGTATATCGGATGAAGGCATCCTGTTGTCCAACATCAGTGTGATGTCATACAGGACCTGAGGTTTGCGTGAGTATCCGTTGTCCCATGTCTGGCTTAGTGGTGTGCAGACTGGTGGTTCCTCGCCGTACAGGCAGACACTCTCCGACTTCGGAGGAATCGGCGATCCTATTGACTTTAGCCAGGAACCCGTAGGTGTCTCATGCGCATGCGCAGCGCATAAACAAAATGGCGACTTTACTTACGGAGTATACAACCAAAGAGCCAAGTGCTGTTGTGCGTTTTTTGTGTGGGCAAAAGGACATTCATAAGGTAATGCTTCCTGTTTATGCTAACTACCAGCCCGAATAAAAGCGTGCTTCAATGCAATAGAAACATCCTTCTTTGCCTTGTGTCCACAAATTCAAGGTTACGCCATCAGCAGGGAAGGTTATGCTGACCGTGTTCTGAGATTGTCAAGGAGTGATTTTAACCAATTTCAAGAAGAAAGGTGGCAACGTGAATTCTGCATCGTACTGTGAAGTTCTATCGATGCTTCATGATGCAGTTCGAAGAAAACGTCCAGGACTGCTGACTAGAAGTTGTTGCTTCTTCATGACAATGCCAGATCACATACGGCTTGATTAACTCAGAAGAAAATTAACCAACTAAGGTGGAAGTTCTGGAACATCCACCTTACAGCCCCGACTTAGCCCCTAGCGATTACCACCTTTTTGGTCCACTGAAAACCCACCTTGTCGGGAAACATTTCGTAAAAGACGTCGAAGTTGAATGTGAAGTGAAAACGTGGTTTATAAAACAGAGCACGCAGTTCTATGAAGCCGGTTTGGGAGGACTGATAAAACGATGGTATAAGTGCTTCAGTGTTGGTGGAAATTATGGTGAGAAATAAAGGGAAAATGTATGTATAAAAATAACTGTTTTCAAGTTGTTATCATATTTAGTTATTTTTCTACAGCCATTTGTGACTTACCTATTGACTTTCACTTGTATATAGCCCATTAAGACGTGCTTTCTTACATTCAATTATATTTACTTATTGCATAAGATATTTTTCATTTTCTGAAATGCAGCCTTTGGTTGCCGTATTCTGCTCTTAATCTCTGTTGTGCATCTTCCATCTGATGTTATAAATGTCCCTAGATATTTAAAAGGAGTGACTATACACACAATTTTGTGAATAGTACGAGCCGCAATACACAAAAATGTGTGGCTGATCACGTGATTATTCAGCTGGTCACGTGATGTCTAACTTCCTTTTGACTACATTATTAATACTATACTATACATGTGTTCTCGGTAGTGTAGTCGTTAGTATCTCCGCCTGTCAAGCGGGAGACTTCCCGCCAGCAATTTTCATTTTTAAAATTTTTAATCAATCAATCAGGTGTCGTCTCCACAATGCCTTGACTGTACATTCTGTCAGGCTGATGTTCGTCCATCTCTTGATGTTATGATTCACCAATCTTGAATTTTGTATACATGTGGTTGCGTAATTTATTGTGTCCTGTTCTTCGGCGCAGAATAATGACTTGTTCTGGTCTGTCCATAATGTGGTAGTCGTCTTGAGCAGGTTTTGGTGGCTTTCTGACCGATTTAATCATTCTTTTCTTTTGGTGGTATTCTTTTTCTTCTCTCGTTCGCTTGAAATATGTCTATAACTGCAATGCTGTCTCTTGTATGAATTGAACTGTCTTTTTCAGTTCACACAGCGGTCCATAGAGTTTATCTTCCACTGTCGTCTCTCTAGGCCAGAAGGTTTGCCTAGATATGTTATATTTTGGGCAGTCTTGGAGTATGTGCTCTGCTGTCTGCGACGCCAATCCACATGTGCACATGGCTGTTTCACCAATCTTGAATTTTGTATACACGTGGTTGCGTAATCTATTGTGTCCTGTTCTGAGGCGCAGAATAATGACTTGTTCTGGTCTATCCATAACGTGGTAGTCATCTTGAGCAGATTTTGGTGGCTTTCTGACTGATTTGATAATTCTTTTCTTTTGGTGGTATGTAACGGGCACATCAGGCTGTTCTTCTTTGGCTCCTTCCTTAGCCAATCGATCAGCTCTATCGTTTCCGGGTACTCCACAGTGGGATGACATCCACTGTATGGTAACCTTGTGCTGTCTGCTAAGTTCAGAAAGCAGTGTCCCCAGCACTGGCAATCTCCCAGACAGGAGCGCCTTGAGTACTGATTTTGTATCTGCAATAGCACCACAGGTTGTGTACCATTGCTGGTATTTAGTAATTTCTCTATTGCTATCTTGATTGCCTCAATTTCAGGATCATAGTTATGGCAGTACTTTCTTGTTGGTACTATGGCCGTGTACCTAGTATTATTTGGGCATTCTATGTACACTCCCGCTCCTCCATTTCGAACAGCATTTTGTGCTGGCCCATCTGTGTAGACTCGGATCCAGAGGTCCTGTGGGTATTCTTCATCAAGGAAGCTGAGAGTGGCTGTTCTGCGCTGCACACTGTTCTGTTCTTCCTTGTCAAATATTCCTCTCACTTTTGACTGGATATGTATTGATAGTCTATATTCATCTTTCCATGGAGTTCGCTCTGGAATAGTTTTCAGGGGGATACCAACTGTGGGCAGATCGGTGGTTTCTCTGCAGAGTCGTTTGGTCTGGTGGATAAAACTGCTTCTTTTCAACCGCCCCATAGCTAAGTTTTCAAATCTTTTCTTCATAGGGTAGCCTGGCAAGCTGAGGAACTTTTCTGCTTGTATTAGTGTTTTTATATCTCTGCGCTCTCTCAGTGCTTGTGTCCTCCCCATCTTCTCCATCTCTACTATAGGGGTTGATCTCATCCCTACTGTGGTGACTCTAAGTGCTTGATTTTGCACCTTGCCCAGCTCTTGTATTGTGGTTTTTTATGCTGAACACCACGCAGTTGACCCGTATTCCAGGTGTGGTCGTATACTCTGTTGATAAACTTTGCTAAGTATTTTCCAACTGGCTCCCCATGTGGTTCCACTTAGTTTTCTCAGGATGTCTATTTTCCTTTTGGTTTTTGCGACTGCTTTGTTGATGTGCTTTCTCCATGTCAGCCTGTCATCAAATGTTACTCCAAGGTATGTTGGTTCTTTATCTTCTCTAAGGGGTATTACATTTATCTGGATGATGCCTGCCTTTTGTTTTGGAGAGAGGGTAAATAGAGTGGTGCTGCACTTGTCAGTGTTTATGCTGACACACCATCTATTTGCCCATGCAACAAATGCATCTACAGCTCTTTGTAGCGATCTGGTGGCCACTGATGCATGTTCATTTGTGCTCCATAGAACCAGGTAATCAGCGTACATTGTTTTCTTAATATTCAAGGAGAGTCCTTTCTTTGCACTTTCTGACACTACAAAGTCCAACAGTTGCTGTAGATCTTTTGCATTATCCGCCATCAATACTGTGTCATCTGCTTAGTGTATATTATTTATATTATAACCTCCGAATATTATTCCTAGCTTTTCTTTCTCTCATTATTACTTCGCTATAGAGGGAGACGAGATCCGGTGACAAAACACAGTCCTGTCTTACTCCCATCTTTATGTATTCATAATTTCCTTCTTTATTTCCCATTTTAATTGCTGCTGTTTGGTTCCAGTAAATATGTTTTATTATTCTGAGATCCTTCCCATCAATGTTAATATCTTCCAACATTTTTAATCAGTTTTACTTTATCAAATACCTTAGTATAATTTATGAAGCACAGATATATGCCTTTCTTTATCTCTATTGATTTTTCTAATAGTGTCCGTAATGTATATATTGCATTGTTTGTACCTTTTCCTACCACAAATCCATACTGTTCTTCACCAATTTCCATTTTTATTTTCTTTCTTGTTCTTCTCATTATAATTCTGAGTAGAAGCTTTGTGACATAATTTATGAGGTTAATCGTACGAAAATCTTCGCATTCAATTGCTCCAGGTCTTTTTGGTATAACTATAAATACAGATTTCATCATATCGCTTGGTATATATCCACTTCAGTAAATATAATTCAACATTTTGGCTAATATATCTACTTCAAATTTTCCCATTACTTCTAATTCTTCTATTGTGATTCCATCTGGTCCAACTGTTTTTCCTTTACGGAGGAGATAGTTAAAGTAAATGTTTCACTTGCCTCTTTTTTATTTATTTCATCAGCTCTCTTTTCATTCCGAATTTGTCTAGAGCCTCTGTATTTGATTGTTTTTGTTTCCATGAAATACGACATATAATTATGTATACCTACATACCTTTTTTTTTTAAAATTTCTGTTTCACTTCTGCCATCATCTGTTATTACATGTTACTAGTTCTAGTATCACTCCAGTTTACTGTGATATTCATTGATGACCTCTCCTTTTCCACTGCTAATTATCATAGTTTTCGTGTTGTTGTTTTTTCGATGTTAATATCCAAGGCACATTCTCCACTATGCCTTTATACTTGTTCCACTAGTTTTTGTAACTCTTGCTGGTATGGTATAATACAACTACAAATCGAAACATTGCCAACAGAAGAGTGGAACATTACTTTTGCCATTGAAGTTGGTGAGTTGAGTCAGGCCTGTTGTCTATATTTTAATTTCTAGGAGACGATTGCTCTAAGCTGTATGAGCGTTGAGTTGGATTAACCAATAAGCTTAAGCAAACTAAACACGTACTTCGGGCACCAATGGAAAAGGAACACCGCAAACATTTTCCATTGCTGGAAATGGCATATGGTGGAAAACTGCAAAAATACAACACTTTACACCTCAGCAGCAGCAACGTTCTGTGGGGCTACCTTTATTTTGTAATGGTCACAAATGATTGTTCTACTGGCGGGTATTAAAGCCAGACCATTGATTTTGTAAGCAAACCACGCTGAACAGCTGCTCCAAGCCAAATGAGAAACACTCAGTTTTCTCTCATATAGCAATAGAACAGCTATACCACTTTAAAAAATCACACGACGACGATAATGATGATGAGGAAGAGAAGGAGAAGAATTGTGATGATGGAATAATGAAGGTGATGATATGTTCAGAGGTTACAAAATCATAACATATACTGGCAAACACAATGGAGCACCTCTTGGTGGTTCGGTCTATCAGAGTCTGAAATCTCAGCCCGGCTAATGTTCCAAGGATCACTATGCACTCCGCAGATGTGAAGCTCAAGTACCTCTGTTGCACACCTAGCTGATTCCTGCGTTCAAAGCAGGGAAATAAGAGCACCGCAACAGGTTCACATTGAGATAGTACTTCAATACTCGGTCGTGAGGAAAATATCAACATCAGCCTTATGTCGATAGATTCACGCACTTTTCATGACTCCGGCGACCTAAACGTCAACACATCAGACTCAATAGTTATAATTCTGTTTCCCAGAGTCTTCCAACCAACCAACCAACCAGCCAACCAACCAACCAACCAACCAACCAATCAAAATTTATGTTTCCCGGGGTCTTCCAACCAACCAACCAATCAAGTAACCTGCCAACCGTTATACTAATCCCTGCGTATTAAAAGACATCTGGAAATGCTGATAACGGAACGTAGGGTCCATAGAAGAGCCGATGGGACTTAGACAATGTTAGAGTCCGACCATGCCAGAAAGTTCGCCTAAGTCGCTAGTAGATGCAGAACGGCAGTCTTAGGGCAGGGGTACATTCAGTTCAACTGTCTCTCATCTCATCTCATTTCATCTCATCATGTTCCTCTTGTACCTTGCGGTGTCGAGGTGAAGTATAAACAGTTTAACTGTCATAGAGACAAATATCGCATGATGATAGTGATGATGCTGATGAATACATTCGTCATTACCATGTGTCGTGTAGAGTAGCACAGGCGATCATGTTCCTATACAAACATCCGCCCTCTTTGTTTTAGGTAAGTCGTTATAGCCAACAAACCATTGTGGCTATTAACTGATTAAAAGCTATGGGATGATTAATTGTCTTAAGCGAATACCCGTATCTGCCATGGGCTTATATAACGCCGAAATGTTGTCACTGCGAAATGTTGTCACTGCGAAATGTTGTCTCAAATAAAACATCATTACAGTAGTGTTCCATAATCACCCCCTTTAATTTGATATATGATACAACTCGTCTGCTACCATATTAACAACGCTTAGGTCATAACTGCAACACACCCCTACAGCCCATTTTCTGCCATCCATTTTTATTTGGTCCAACCAACCTATTTTTTGCTTGGCACTAACTTTGTTAAGATAACACGAGACATGTCTTTAACTCCTTCCCCGTGTCTTATATGAGTGCAAATCAATACCCATGGATAAATATCTCTAGTTATACCAGTGACTTGACTCCTTCCCAGAGATGTATAGTTTCAGACACATACCAGTGATATAGTTCTACAGGCAGATAACGCCAGCAATCACACTGTCTAGTAAAACTATACTTTACCACGGCGACTCGTAAATGGACCGTGTTCACGAAGACCGTGATTCATCCAAGTGACCTTTGTCTCGTCTGACTCAATGTCATGTTATTAATAAATGATTCTAAAGATAATCGCCGTCCGTGTGTTGCCGGCGTCTTTGTGGGAAGACGGTTAAGTTAGTTACATGCCCTGTACAGGACGTTGCTGTCAACCCCAGCATTTTGGGCTGTTTGTGATTTACTATGCAATTTAGCTTTAGTAGTTTGCTTCCAAATCGCCCTCTGCTGATTGCGAACTCTCGACTCGGTATGTCGGAGAACTGTGAACAGTGTTCACTATCACAAAGCCACCGCGCCGGCATGGCAGCAAAGAACGGTAATATTGAAATCTGCTATGCAGGTCCTAAGAGGCGACTAAGGAGGGTCGGGGTGGGGTTGGTTACCACGTCGTCCCGTAGTTGCAAACTCCAACCAAGCACGAACAAATCTACACATGAGAATTTAGTATGAGTTGGTCAGGGACGATGATCCATTCGGGAACAAAGGAGGAGGAGGATAAGAAAAAGAAGAAGCAGGAGGAGTGGGAGGAAAGAAGAAGGAGGAGGCGGAGTGGAGGAGAAGAAGGACAGAAAAGAAGCAGATGAAGAAGAAGAAAGGTAATCCCGATGGGGTGTGAAGAGATAGATCGTTACATATATTAGGTAGTGACATTAAAAGATTAAGAAACCCAGCTTACTACCTCTGCATCTTTTCTGTCCAGAAATGAAGAGGACAATATGCCTTTGGTATTTGAAGGGGTCGATGTAATAATGTTGGCCAGCATGCCAAGGCTACACACTTTGCTTGCTACTACGCTTGCTTGCCAACACAAAGATCTGGGATTAATCTCCAATAGCGATACAAGGTACTCCCATAGCAGATACTGACGTCATGGTGTGACGTGTTAGGCGTTCACATATACTAGGTCATGCCAAATGAGATAGGCTATCCAGTTCTCTTCCTTGTCGCCCTTAATTATTCCCAAACAATTTTCTGGCACTATCAGGCTGGGTATAGACTCCTACTTTGCCATACGTGTTTTGCAGGGTTATGATACCGAATAAATGAACTTCTATTTGCAGATGATCAGTGTCTGTTTTACAGACGAGGGCAGACTACAAAATCATATTACTAATCTGAGTTCAACCTGCAGCAGATACAATATGAGTATAAACACAGCCAAAACCGAAGTAATGCAAGTTAGCAGATCGCCAGGCCCACTAAGAATACAGATAAATAACACACCTCTGAAACAAGTTAAAGAATTCAAATACCTTGGAAGTATGATCACAGAAGATGGCAGATTGGACAGAGAAATTGAAATCAGATGTCAAAAAGCTAGTGCACTTACATATCAACTATCACCCTTACTGAAACATCCAAACATACCCATGTCCGCAAAACGACAGATAATAAACAGCATATACACACTGACCCTATGCTACCAATCTCAAACCTGGACTTTATCCAAATTACACCTTCGCAAAATCAACACCTGCGAAATGAGATGCCTGAGGAGACCTGCCAACTTAACAATCCGAGACCGAGTAAGAAATGCTAATATCAGACAGACTGTGGGATCAACACCTTGTACCACATTTATTGAAAGACAGAAGATCAAGTGGTTTGGCCATGTTGTTAGAATGCAACATCAGCAACTACCATCACTGGCCTTACATCAAAGATCATCTGCGACGAGACCACGAGGACGTCCAAGAAGAAAATGGATTGACGACATCAGAGACATTGTACAACCACACGGAATGACACTATCCAGTGCCGTCCACCGAGCGCTGGAACGCAAATTATTCCTCCCCACGACGCTTGACGGCAGAAGTGGAAGATGATGATGATGATGATGATGATGATGATGATGATGATGATGATGATACCGAATCATAACCCTGCAAAACACGTATGGCAAAGTCCTCGAAAAAATAGTAGCACGCAGGCTCCAGCGACATTTGGAAAGTCATAATCTGCTTCCCCAAGGACTCGGGAGTTACCGGCCTGGGAAGGACACCTGGGTCAATGCTGCAACTTTTGCATTTGATGTCTACGAGGGCTTCCAGGATAATCAGGAGACAGTGGCGATAGCTTTTGACTTGGTGGATGCGTATAACAGGGTCAGGTATGATCGGTTAATTCACACACTGTTGGACATGGAAGTCTGCCCATGCCTTGTTAGATGGGTTGCGGCAATCCTTTATGAGCGTAAGGTTGCACTGCACATGGCTTCCTGGACTTCTGAGCCCTGTACTATCACACCTGGGTTGCCGCAAGGATCTGCCTTGTCCCCAGTGCTCTTTAATGTCTACACCAGCAAAATCGCAGCTATTCAGACACCAGGTGTGGGTAGAATCTTGACATTTGCAGATGATGTGCTGGTATACAAACAGGGCAGAAACAGGATCAATTTGGCGAAAGACTTACAGTTGGCAGTAAACAGGGTAGCGGAATGGTGCAGGGACGCAGACAAGGCATCGGTTGTATGGTACTCCCTGGATAACCGGATCGTGAAGGCAGATGTCCCAGGTATGGTTCCAAATGTTGCTGTATGTAGCCGGGGCGCAGTGTTGGGGTGAGCGCCCAACATTGCTTAAATACCTCAATGGCTCGTGAATACATAACCTATGCAGCAAAAGTCCAACTCCTGGCCTTCACGTGGCGGAACTGTTTTAACTAACAGGAGAAGGGGCGACGGCGAGTATCTGGCGCCGGAAAATAACCAGTGTGCTCTAGATGTGTATACACATACATGCATGTGCAGACACGTGTGTGCGTGTGTACACATCAAAACTCGAGTGAGACCACAGTCTGCTCTAGCAAAGGAAAGGTGCTGAAGACGGAGGCAATCAGCCAGGAGGCGCACCACAGAAATCAGGATGTCACGCAATTACGCAAAATGGAATATGTCGACTACTGCTAAAACTTAAGGTGCTCGCCCTGCTTTGGACCCCCAGGCAGGTGCAGTGCCGGGCCCTATGTCTCGAAAAGGTCCAACCCCAACTACTGGAGGTCCTTCTCAGATGTCATGTGGAGCCAGGGGACATGAGAATAGAACAGCTTGGCCATACTAAACAAAGACTTAAAATAATGCACTGGAATGCGGAGGGAGTCAGCAGCAAAAAAGTAGAATTAGAAAACATCCTGGACAAAGAAAAAGTAAGCATATGTTGCTTGCAAGAAACTCACCTCAACGAAAATATAGCCTTCAAAATCAGAGGCTACCAGTGTTACCGATCTGATCGAAAGGACAGGCGAAAAGGTGGGATACTTACCATTGTAAAAAATAACATCACTGCTTCCCAAATCGAAGTCTATATGGAAGAGGCTGAGTATCAGACACTTAAACTTAAAACAGGCTATACAGACCTACATCTGATCAATTACTACTGTCCAAGTGACCGCCCACAGGCACTGGACACACTACCATTAACAGAAAAAATGATTGTGTGCGGCGATTTCAACAGCCACTCGCAGAGTTGGGGCTATGATCACATGGACCAGAGAGGAGAGAGACTGGAAGACTGGCAGGATGAGAATAGATTCATCTTGGTTAACAAGCCGTCCGACCCACATACTTTCTACTCGAGATCATGGCACTCTACAACTACACCTGACCTGGCTTTTCATTCACCAGACCTGGAGTGGAACATTACACGAATTGTTGGGAAACAACTAGGTGGCAGTGACCATCGACCAGTCTTTCTAACCGTAGAAAATGAGCTTGTAAGTGAAAGCAGAACCCTCTCGAGGTGGAACTACAAGAAAGCAGACTGGGCAATGTACAAGAATCGCACCAGCATACTGGTTAGAAACCTGAACACTGAGAAAGACATAAATAAAGTAGTTGAAGAGTTTGGGAAATGCATACTACAGGCAGCGCGAGAAATAGTACCAAGAGGAGCCCGTAAACAATATAAACTCTACTGGAGTAGTGAACTGGAACAGTTGCATAACGATGTGGAAGTATATAGAAAGCAAGCAGAGGCCACACCCAGCCAAGAGCATCACAATAAATTCCAGCACGCAAAAGCCAAATTTCAAAGGGCCAAGCTGCAGGCTAGACGGAAAAGCTGGCAGGAAAAAACAGAGTCTCTGAACTTTGAAAGAGACACAAGGAAATTGTGGAAGCTAATAAAACAACTTAACGATGAGGGCACAGGGAGAAACTCAAAAATTGCGCTACATAAAGATGGAAACATCTTAACAAGAAAGCAAGCAGCTGACCATTTTGCGGACTCATTCGCACAAGATAACAATATCAAAATCAGTCCAGAGAAACAACAAGAGATTCGAGAGAAACGACAACATACAGGACAGAAGGAAATAGTACATAAGGTTCTGGAGGCACCCATCACAATCAGCGAACTGGAACTAGCCATATCAAAACTGAAAATGAGAAAGTCACCAGGAGCTGATGGTATCTCCAATGAAATGATCAGGAACCTAGGAACAGAGGCCAAAGCAAAGCTGTTGCAGATCTTCAATAACAGTTGGACCTTAGGCAGTGTTCCACAAGCCTGGAGAGAAGCAATCATGATACCCCTCCTAAAATCAGGGAAAGACAGTTCCATTGCCTCTAGCTACAGACCAATTAGCCTCACCAGCTGTCTCTGCAAAACACTGGAGCGCATCATCAATCACAGACTGCAGTGGTACATTGAAAGTAAAAACATCCTTGTGCCACAGCAGGCTGGCTTTAGGTAGTGCTACTCTACAGAAGATCAGACAACCTACCTCTCTCAAGAAATTGAGGATGCATTCCAAGAGAAGAAGCTGGTGCTTGCGGCATGGATAGATTTTAAGAAAGCCTTTGACAAAGTCTGGAAAGAAGGTCTGATGAATAAACTGAGAAACTGCAAAGTCAATGGAAGAATGTACAAATGGGTGAAAGCATACTTGCACAACAGAAGAGCCCGAGTACAGATAGACGGACTAAGAGCAAGAAAGTACTACTGCGTCACGGAGTTCCCCAGGGCGGAGTATTGTCCCCCACACTCTTTCTAATCTTCATCAATGATCTCGTTGCTAATCTACCGCATGGAATTAAAGCCGCAATGTACGCCGATGACCTGGTTCTATGGATCACAAATGAACATGCATCAGTGGCCACCAGATTACTACAAAGAGCTGTAGATACATTTGTTGCATGGGCAAATAGATGGTGTGTCAGCATAAACACTGACAAGTGCAGCACCACCCTATTTACCCTCTCTCCAAAACAAAAGGCAGGGACCATCCAGATAAATGGAACACCCCTACGAGAAGATAAAGAACCAACATACCTTGGAGTAACATTTGATGGCAGGCTGACATGGAGAAAGCACATCAACAAAGCAGTAGCAAAAGCCAGTGGAACCACATGGGGAGTCAGTGGGAAAATACTAAGAAAGTTTATCAACAGAGCATACGGTTCCAAATTGCTGTATGTAGCCGGGGCGCAGTGTTGGGGTGAGCGCCCAACATTGCTTAAATACCCCAATGGCTCGTGAATACATAACCTCTGCAGCAAAAGTCCAACTCCTGGCCTTCACGTGGCGGAACTGTTTTAACTAACAGGAGAAGGGGCGACGGCGAGTATCTGGCGCCGGAAAATAACCAGTGTGCTCTAGATGTGTATACACATACATGCATGTGCAGACACGTGTGTGCGTGTGTACACATCTAAACTCGAGTGAGACCACAGTCTGCTCTAGCAAAGGAAAGGTGCTGAAGACGGAGGCAACCAGCCAGGAGGCGCACCACAGAAATCAGGATGCCACGCAATTACGCAAAATGGAATATGTCGACTGCTGTTAAACGTTATGGTGCTCGCCCTGCTTTGGACCCCCAGGCAGGTGCAGTGCCGGGCCCTATGTCTCGAAAGGGTCCAACCCCAACTACTGGAGGTCCTTCTCAGATGTCCTGTGGAGCCAGGGGACATGAGAATAGAATAGCTGGCCATACTAAACTCATTGGCACCTTGCCGTCTTGACAGACGATAGTTTGTGCTTTAAAAACGCATAATAACTTTTAACTATGGCAGTAGCGAGTGTGACTGATAAGGCCAATTTGCGCTGTAAATGTCCGTTCACAGTGGGTGCATGTGAACACGTGGTCATTTCCACCATCATGCACCATCTTTACAGTCTTACGTCTCAAACGCTTGGTGTGTGACTTTTCTGCAATAATTTTCTCCTTTGACTTTATTCCATTTCTGATATTTGCCCTCCATGCAACACGTTCAGCGGCGACTTGCTCCCAATGTGCATTATCAATGCCTGTATCAATCATGTCCCGCTTACACACATCTTTGTATCGTAGTAGAGGCCGACCCTGAGATCTCTTACCCATCTGTAATTCACCAAAAAAGATATCCTTTGGTATTCTACCATCATCCATCCTCCTAAGATGTCCTATCCATCTAAGTCTACGAAGACTGAGCATGGAATAAACTGTCACACAACCTGATCTTTCCAATACTTCAGTATTTGTGATTTTGTCTTGCCACTTAATACCAAGAATTCTTCGCAGACACCGCATATGAAAGCTATTTAAGTTGTTCTCTTGGTGTGAGTAAGTTGTCCAGGTTTCACTGCCATAGAGAAGAGTACTAAGGACACAGGCTTGATAGACAAGGACTTTTGTTTTGGCAGTAAGCTTCCTGTTCTCCCAGACTATTTTTCTTAACCTGTTCATTGTTGTTGCTGCCTTACCAATCCGGATGTTGATTTCCTGATCTAGGGATAATTTGCTATTTACCACTGATCCTAGATATGTAAAATGGTCTACTATCTCTAGTTCGGCGTCGTCAATAAAGATTGATGGTACCCCATGTGCACCTTGTGACATAATCTGTGTCTTCTTTTTGCTAATTGTTAAACCAAATTCAGAACAAGCATTGGAGAATGCAGATAGTAGACATTGCAATTCTTCCTCAGAGTGGGTCGTAACTGCAGCATCATCTGCAAAAAGCAACTCTCTGATCAGTACCCTCCTAATTTTGGTCTTAGCCTTCAATCTCTGAGCATTGTAGAGGCCGCCATCTGAGCGTGAGTGAATGTATATACCACCATCCTGATCATGAAATGCATATTTCAGTAGAAGTGAAAAGTATATTCCAAAGAGGGTGGGAGCTAGTGCACAACCTTGCTTAACTCCACTCTTGATTTCAAATTCTTCAGAAGTTGCACCATCAAACTTGATTATACCCTTCATGCCTGTGTGGAACGATTCCACATTGGACAGAAGAGTTGGTGGGCAGCCAATCTTCTTTAGTGCCTTGAACAGACCCTCACGACTGACCAAATCAAATGCCTTTGTGAGGTCGATGAAGGCAATAAACAGTGGTTGATTCTGTTCACGGCATTTTTCTTGCATTTGTCGCAATGAGAATATCATAACAGTGGTCCCATACTAAACTAAGACTTAAAAAATGCACTGGAATGCGGAGGGAGTCAGCAACAAAAAAGTAGAATTAGAAAACATCCTGGACAAAGAAAAAGTAAGCATATGTTGCTTGCAAGAAACTCACCTCAACGAAAATATAGCCTTCAAAATCAGAGGCTACCAGTGTTACCGATCTGACCGAAAGGACAGGCGAAAAGGTGGGATACTTACCATTGTAAAAAATAACATCACTGCTTCCCAAATCGAAGTCTATATGGAAGGGGCTGAGTATCAGACACTTAAACTTAAAACTGGCTATACAGACCTACATCTGATCAACTACTACTGTCCAAGTGACCGTCCACAGGCACTGGACACACTACCATTAACAGAAAAAATGATTGTGTGCGGCGATTTCAACAGCCACTCGCAGAGTTGGGGCTATGATCACATGGACCAGAGAGGAGAGAGGCTGGAAGACTGGCAGGATGAGAATAGATTCATCTTGGTTAACAAGCCGTCCGACCCACATACTTTCTACTCGAGATCATGGCACTCTACAACTACACCTGACCTGGCTTTTCATTCACCAGACCTGGAGTGGAACATTACACGAATTGTTGGGAAACAACTAGGTGGCAGTGACCATCGACCAGTCTTTCTAACTGTAGAAAATGAGCTTGTAAGTGAAAGCAGCACCCTCTCGAGGTGGAACTACAAGAAAGCAGACTGGGCAGTGTACAAGCATCGCACCAGCATACTGGTTAGAAACCTGAACACTGAGAAAGACATAAATAGAGTAGTTGAAGAGTTTGGGAAATGCATACTACAGGCAGCGCGAGAAACAGTACCAAGAGGAGCCCGTAAACAATATAAACCCTACTGGAGTAGTGAACTGGAACAGTTGCATAATGATGTGGAAGTATGTAGAAAGCAAGCAGAGGCCACACCCAGCCAAGAGCACCACAATAAATTCCAGCATGCAAAAGCCAAATTTCAAAGGGCCAAGCTGCAGGCTAGACGGAAAAGCTGGCAGGAGAAAACAGAGTCTCTGAACTTTGAAAGAGACACAAGGAAATTGTGGAAGCTAATAAAACAACTTAACGATGAGGGCACAGGGAGAAACTCAAAAATTGCACTACATAAAGATGGAAACATCTTAACAAGAAAGCAAGCAGCTGACCATTTTGCGGACTCATTCGCACAAGATAACAATATCAAAATCAGTCCAGAGAAACAACAAGAGATTCAAGAGAAACGGCAACATACAGGACAGAAGGAAATAGTACATGAGGTTCTGGAGGCACCCATCACAATCAGCGAACTGGAGCTAGCCATATCAAAACTGAAAATGAGAAAGTCACCAGGAGCTGATGGTATCTCCAATGAAATGATCAGGAACCTAGGAACAGAGGCCAAAGCAAAGCTGTTGCAGATCTTCAATAACAGTTGGACCTTAGGCAGTGTTCCACAAGCCTGGAGAGAAGCAATCATGATACCCCTCCTAAAATCAGGGAAAGATAGTTCCATTGCCTCTAGCTACAGACCAATTAGCCTCACCAGCTGTCTCTGCAAAACACTGGAGCGCATCATCAATCACAGACTGCAGTGGTACATTGAAAGTAAAAACATCCTTGTGCCACATCAGGCTGGCTTTAGGCAGTGCTACTCTACGGAAGATCAGACAACCTACCTCTCTCAAGAAATTGAGGATGCATTCCAAGAGAAGAAGCTGGTGCTTGCGGCATGGATAGATTTGAAGAAAGCCTTTGACAAAGTCTGGAAAGAAGGTCTGATGAATAAACTGAGAAACTGCAAAGTCAATGGAAGAATGTACAAATGGGTGAAAGCATACTTGCACAACAGAAGAGCCCGAGTACAGATAGACGGACTAAAGAGCAAGAAAGTACTACTGCGTCACGGAGTTCCCCAGGGCGGAGTATTGTCCCCCACACTCTTTCTAATCTTCATCAATGATCTCGTTGCTAATCTACCGCATGGAATTAAAGCCGCAATGTACGCCGATGACCTGGTTCTATGGAGCACAAATGAACATGCATCAGTGGCCACCAGATTACTACAAAGAGCTGTAGATACATTTTTTGCATGGGCAAATAGATGGTGTGTCAGCATAAACACTGACAAGTGCAGCACCACCCTATTTACCCTCTCTCCAAAACAAAAGGCAGGGACCATCCAGATAAATGGAACACCCCTACGAGAAGATAAAGAACCAACATACCTTGGAGTAACATTTGATGGCAGGCTGACATGGAGAAAGCACATCAACAAAGCAGTAGCAAAAGCCAGAAGGAAAATAGCCATCCTGAGAAAGCTAAGTGGAACCACATGGGGAGCCAGTGGGAAAATACTTAGCAAAGTTTATCAACAGAGCATACGACCACACCTGGAATACGGGTCAACTGCATGGTGTTCGGCAGCAAAAACCACACTACAAGAGCTGGACAAAGTGCAAAATCAAGCACTTAGAGTCACCACAGGAGGGATGAGATCAACCCCTATAGTGGAAATGGAAAAGATGGGGAGGACACAAGCACTGAGTGAGCGCAGAGATACGAAAACGCTAATACAAGCAGAAAAGTTCCTCAGCTTGCCAGGCCACCCTATGAAGAACAGATTTGAAAACCTAGCTATGGGGCGGTTGAAAAAAAAGTAGTTTTATCCACCAGGCCAAACGACTCTGCAGAGAAACCACCGATCTGCCCACAGTTGGTATCCCCCTAACAACTATTCCAGAGCGAACTCCATGGAAAGATGAGCATAGACTATCATTACAAATCCAGACAAAAGTGAGAGGAATATTTGACAAGGAAGAACAGAACAGTGTGCAGCGCAGAACAGCCACTCTCAGCTTCCTTGATGAAGAATACCCACAGGACCTCTGGATCCGAGTCTACACAGATGGGTCAGCACAAAATGCTGTTCGAAATGGAGGAGCGGTA
>JACEFZ010014197.1:2500-44743 GCA_014155875.1 Cepaea nemoralis
GAAATCTGCACTGACCGCCTCTACCTCCATACTTAAACTAGTTGTTGTGGTATCATATGCCAGGCTCTCCTGCACCAAACGTCGACCATTAGCTTTTTGTAAATGCTTTTGTACATAATAAACGATTAATTAAAAAAAAAAAAAAAAGAAAAAAAAAAGAAAATTAATAACGCCCATCCAAAATTTTGATATCATTAAGAAAGAAATGAGAAGACAGAATATTAACATATTAGGTATATGTGAGACCAGAGGGCAGTATAACTTCCGAGGAATACAGCATAAACCATTCTGGTGGAGAGAAAAACAAATATAGGGGTATCAATTACAATGGATATATAAATATGAGAAGAACAATGTGGATTTGTAGAAGGCAAGGGTTCAGTAAATGCGAAATATTCTCAATGCCAATGTATTTCTTCGCCTCACGTTTTCATGCCCTGGGCTTCTTGAATAATATAACGAATTAGACATGGCCGAGGACCAGAGTAAAAATTTTGAAAAGACAGTCATCCTCGGAGATTTCAACGCCAAAGTAGCAACGAGAAGTGAGTGGTTTGACTGGTGACTACGGCCTAGGTGAAAGGAATGAGAGAGATAACGATTAACAGGCGAAGTGAGTAGGACAAAACCTGATCTGGCACAATCAAGGCCTGCATGCACTTATTTTCGCACTGGCGAAAGGCCGTCCAAGCTTACGGGACTTATGTTGACAAATATTACAAATAGTTCTCCCCCCTCCCCCCCCCCCAAGTTTTCCTCCTTCCTCTCTCTCTCTCTCTCTCTCTCTCTCTCTCTCTCTCTCTCTCTCTCTCTCTCTTCTCTCTCTCTCTCTCTCTCTCTCTCTCTCTCTCTCTCTCTCTCTCTCTCTCTCTCTCTCTCTCTCTCTCTCTCTCTCTCTCTGCTAAATGCTGGTGCAATTACGTTTGCTTAGAGAATATTTCAAATATCATAATAACATGATAGTAATGCCTTGATTGATCACTACACTTATGTTCAAGCATTCTGCTGAATTTTTTTTTTTTCGCATATCCTATTTACAACACTGTCAACAACAGCATTTTATCGCTGTTATTGATGTCTTTGCAAGATTACGCACAGTATTTTGCATTGCTTACTGAGCGACAATCTCAGATACCCCTGTAAGTAACCAACGTGACCCGATTCCCTACCGAATCTCGCGCAGCTGTGTCCCCACACGTGGATATACAGGATTACGGAGACAATCGTTAACCTCTTCACCAGGGAGACCGGCTCTGCGAAATTGTTAGATATCTAAAAGAAAAACACGCCCACAAGCAAAATTGATGGTCCTTCAATATTATTCTGATGATCATATTGTTCTTCCCTTGTATCATCATAAGTTCTTTCACATAATCTGACCACGCATGTAAATTATGATTTTGCCATCTTTGGTTTTTAGGCAACCTGTTGATGTGTGTGTTCTTTTGTTAGTGATGTCATTAATTCTTGTGTGCATTAATTTGGTATTCTGGGTGTTGTTTTAGTTTTCAATTTCCTTGCAATTTTCCTCAAGCCATGTTTCTTTTGCCTCTTTACATAGCTTCCTAATTTTCCTGTGAATCTCTTTGTATATTTACTTGTTATTTTTGTTATTTCTTCTTATTTCCATGAGTTTTAAGATGTCTTCCATCATCCATTTCATGCATCTTATTATCTTTAGTTTTGGGATTATCATTGTTGTTAGTGCAGCTTCTTGACTGATTTCTTTTATATTTCCAATTGACCACTGACGTCTTGAAATAATATTTCCATATCGGACAATGCATCGAATCTGTTCTTTACCTCTACGTTAAATTTATCTTTTATTATCTTTTATCTCCTCACTCTTCAGTGACTGTAGATCAATTTTGCGTTTCTATTTGTATATTTGACTTTCTTTAAGTTTATATGTAAATTGCCTAAGATTAATTTATGGTCGCAGTAACAATCTACGCTTGGTAGGGGCACATAAACATGCAATATTTTTATAAGGGAGATAACTAAAATTTAAAAAAAAAATAGTATACCTAGCTATAAGACCACTATCTAACATCATAATCTTTCACTTTTCTTTGGGAAATAAAATAGTCAAAGTGCCAGTCATTTACTGCAAGCTTGAGAAGAAAGCTATTAAAGTGTTTATACAAAATTTGTTTAATCTTTATTTACTTACATTTTATGATCAACTTTTTCAATTCAAAGTTTATGTTTAATTTTGAAAACTTTACTTTTAATGATAGCAGGTTTCAGTTTACTTAGTAATTTCCCCTCTGTGGGGAAACTAACATTTTTTTACTGGCCTCTTAAGGCCAACCACAACTTAAAGAAAAGTTACTTACCATCCATCCATCATGTGCCATGCTGGTAAGCGTGGGCAGTCATGTTCTGCCATCTCACTCGATCACCAGAATCATGGATCAGTTCTGTGTTTCTGTTTCGACCATGCCACGTGGCCAAGCCATCCAGGTATTTACTTCTCGGCCTTCCCCTTGGTCTCTTCCCTTCGATCTTGCCAGTTGTCACCAAGTTCTCCAAGTCATTTCTTCTCATAACATGTCCAAAATATTTTGACTGTCCACGCCTAATGACTCTAATCAATTTACAATTTTCATTTGTTTCTTGAAGGACTTGCTCATTGGTTTTTCTGTCTGTCCATGGTATTCTTTGCATTTGTCTCAGAAACCACATTTCCACAGCCATCAGCTGTTTTTCAGCTTGACTGCTTATTGTCCTTGTTTCACATCCATAAAAAGTATAGGTTCTATGTAGCACTACAACACTCTTTTTCTCGTTTCAGGTGATATCTTTTTATTGGTCAGTATGTTTTTCATCTTGCGAAAGGCTAACTTCGCAATGGCAATTCTTGTTCTAATCTCTTTAAGGCATCTCCCATCAGATGTTATGACTGTGCCGAGATAACAGTATCGATTCACTTGTTTAAGAATATGCCCATCTACTCGTATATCACATTGTGGTATTTCCTTCCTCCCAGTGACGACCATAATCTGTGTCTTCTTAATATTCATTTCTAACCCTAGTTGTTCACTGTGTGCAACAACCGCATCTACTAAATTTTGCAGGTCCTGTTCATTGTCTGCAATCAAGACTGTATCATATACATATCTAATGTTATTGATGTATCGTACCCCAATGTTGATTCCTTCCATATCTTACATTAACGGCGAACAACCTTGGAAGTCTATGGGGTTTATGTTGATAAAAATGCTTTGGGTAAATGGCATATATGTTTGTAAATTGCATTCAATTTGAACAAATAGTTCTGTCTCTCTGTCTCTCTGTCTCTCTCTCTGTCTCTCTCTGTCTCTCTCTCTCTCTCTCTCTCTCTCTCTCTCTCTCTCTCTCTCTCTCTCTCTCTCTCTCCCCCCCCCCCCCCCAAAAAAAAAAAAATTCTGGTGCAATTACGTTTGCTTAGAGAATATTTCAAATATCATAATAACATGATAGTAATGCCTTGATTGATCACTACACTCATGTTCAAGCATTCTTCTGAATGTTTTTTTCGCATATCCTATTTACAACACTGTCAACAACAGCATTTTATCGCTGTTGTTGATGTCTTTGCAAGATTACGCACAGTATTTTGCATTGCTTACTGAGCGATAATCTCAGATACCCCTGTAAGTAACCAACGCGACCCGATTCCCTACTGAATCTCGCGCAGCTGTGTCCCCACACGTGGATATACAGGATTACGGAGAAAATCGTTAACCTCTTTACCAGGGAGACCGGCTCTGCGGAATTGCTAGATATATAAAAGAAAAACACCCCCACAAGCAAAATTGATGGTCCTTCAATATTATTCTGATGATCATATTGTTCTTCCCTTGAATCATCATAAAGGTCTTTCACATAATCTGACCACGCATGTAAAATATGATCTTTTTCTATTATGATTTTGCCATCTTTGGTTTTTAGGCAACCTGTTGATGTGTGTGTTCTTTTGTTAGTGATGTCATTAATTCTTGTGTGCATTAATTTGGTATTCTGGGTGTTGTGTTAGTTTTCAATTTCCTTGCAATTTTCCTCAAGCCATGTTTCTTTTGCCTCTTTGCATAGCTTCCTAATTTTCCTGTGAATCTCTTCGTATATTTACTTGTTATTTTTGTTATTTCTTCTTATTTCCATGAGGTTTAAGATGTCTTCCATCATCCATTTCATGCGTCCTATTATCTTTAGTTTTGGGATTATCATTGTTGTTAGTGCAGCGTCTTGACTGATTTCTTTTATATTTCCAATTGGTCACTGACGTCTTGAAATAATATTTCCATATCGGACAATGCATCGAATCTGTTCTTTACCTCTACGTTGAATTTATCTTTTATCTGCTTACTCTTCAGTGACTGTAGATCAAATTTTGCGTTTCTATTTGTATATTTGACTTTCTTTAAGTTTATATGTAAATTGCCTAAGATTAATTTATGGTCGCAATAGCAGTCTACGCTTGGTATGGGGACATACACATCTAATATTGTTACAAGGGAGATTACTAGAATTTGTAAAAAGAAAATGGTATACCTAGCTGGAATACCACCAACTAACATCAAAATCTTTTATTTTTCTTTGGGAAATAAAACAGTCAATACTGCAGTCATTTACTGTAACGTCAAGTAGAAAGCTATTAAAGTCTTTTAAAAACATTTATTTAATCTTTATTTGCTTACATTTTATGATCAACTTTTTCAATTCTACGTTTATGTTTAATTATTAAAACTGTACTTTTAATGATACGTCCATATTTTTAATTGAAATCTGTTTCCCTCCTGTGAGGAAACAACTTATTTTACTGGCCTCTTAAAGGCCACCCACATCTTAAAGAAAATTTACTTACAATCCATCCATCCATCCATCCATCATGTGCCATGCCGGTAAGCGTGGGCGGTCATGTTCTGCCATCTCACTCGATTACCAGAGTCGTGGATCAGCTCTGTGTTCCTGTCTCGACCATGCCACGTGGCCAAGCCATCCAGGTATTTACTTCTCGGTCTTCCCTTTGGTCTCTTCCCTTCGATCTTGCCAGTTGTCACCAAGTTCTCCAAGTCATTTCTTCTCATAACATGTCCAAAAGATTTTGACTGTCCACGTCTAATGAAACAGTTTACGATCTTCATTTGTTTCTTGAAGGACTTGCTCATTGGTTTTTCTGTCTGTTCATGGTATTCTTTGCATTTGTCTTAGAAACCACATTTCCACAGCCATCAGCTGTTTTTCAGCCACTCGTCCCTCAACATCCTAGCGTTCGCCCTATAGGAGGGCCAACTCCATTGTTTCCTGGAAAGGTTTCTCTCGGGTATATTTCTGTACCTATAACACCTATACAAGTCCGACATTTCACAATTACCTCTCCTTTCACCGCCCCCTACCTTATAGACATCGGGTCTTGGTTCATCGTGACCACCTGCATACGTGGAATCATATCGTCTTCTGTCTCCATTAAGTACTGGCTGTCTCCTGTTATTCCTTCCTACTCTATTGCAATCCACATTAAATCTATAGGTCTCTTGCCCAGTCGTTCTTCTCCGTAACCCTTCTACAAAATTTTCAACCTCACTGACTGCTACTTTCAATTCTTTTAGCCACACGGTCACCCTTCTCAAATCTTGGCTTAAACCTTTCATGTTCTTTGCTACGTGTCTCAATGAAGTAATAATTAATATAACTAATATCAGTCAGAATCAACACTATCTAATCTAACTAAATCTAACTAAACTACATATGGTTACTTCACCGGTGTATACATTCTTTCTTCTGGTTACCAGTGCAGGGCACGACAAGTCAGCAGTCCCGATAACACAGTAACTCCAGTAACGGTCAGTCCAATAACACGGTGATAAAAAGTAGTGGCCAGATCATCTTCGACGATACAGCGAGGTTAAGATAGGCAACACACTCAAAGACAACGACCAGATCACCAGGTTTATGGCAACTCCAAAACAGAGCAAGGAACGATTGTGGGCGGCCATCACAAGCAGCGGCCTAGGAACGATTTGAGGTTGGACGTTTGTAGTGAATTCCTTAGTTACAGGTACCGGCAGCCATCTGTAGACAACTCCTTTACCTTCTGGTTCCACGAAAAGATTAGGACACTCCTTGAATGCTAGGTGGCGGGCACTCGATAGCGACCGACTGTACAGTAAGGATTCTCTCAGGTACTCGATAGTGATCGTCTGTACAGCGAGGACTTTCGTAGGCACTTGATAGCGACAGTCTGTACAGCGAGGATTCTCTCAGGCACTTGATAGCGACAGTCTGTACAGCGAGGATTCTCTCAGGCACTTGATAGCGACAGTCTGTACAGAGAGGAACGACTGTCTGTACAGCGAGGATTCTCTCAGGCACTTGATAGCGACAGTCTGTACAGCGAGGAGTCTCTTAGGCACTTGATAGTTGGTAAAAAGACCGTCGCCCGTGGGAAATTTGTACGGTTCGCTGAACCAATCACTCACAGCTAGCCTCTCCTAGATCTTGAAAGCTGGTAAACACACTGTTGAAATGCTTACGGTCTGAGCAGGAGCCATATCTTTCGCAGAAGTTCAACGACAGTTTCAACGCGTGCCTTTGGGGAATTTCTGTTAGTAAACTCAAATCCGCGACAACAACCAGTTACTGATCCTGGTTCACGGCACCAAATCTCCATCTATAACAGCGCCGTGGTGGAGATGATGAATACGGTCCGTGTCGTTAATGGAAGATGAAATCATACTCAACGCGTTGGTTTGAGTTCTTCTAACGTTTATTGGTTGGCACTTAGCAAAAGAAGTATGCAATTATCCAAAACATTGATGGCAGTACATCGAACCGTGAACGTTGTATGTTCATAAAAAATATAGAGTCCGCATTTCTTTCAGATGACTTCCCAAGTACGACCGGTTCGTTGGCTCCCCTATCAGTAACTCACCATGTGACCATTCTGTCGTCACAGCCTAGCTACATAGTAGCCCTTAACTACTTCCTACTATGGTGCTTGCCCGTGCACTGCTCTATTATTGACTATGCACACTTCACTGCCTCTTCCTTCTATAACTAACTCTGTTATATACCTTATTATCCTATGACCAAGACTTTTCCCAGAAAAGTCTTAGAACAGAAATCATATAACCTCAAACTGGACATAGAGTCTTCCTGACTCGTGCTACTTCTTTCCCGCCCCCCCCCCCCCCCATTTACCATTTTTAACCACCTATTGGATTTTCAGCTATCCGCTATACCCATAGAAATTTTAGCTATTCACTATCTCCACAAGGCCTCTTCATACTCGACTATTTATAGTCCCTTAAAACTTCTTCTAACTAACATATAACCTGGGACTTTTTATAAGCTCCTACCATTTCTTATCACCGGAGTCTTCCTGACTCTTATTATCTTCATTAACCACTACCCCATTATTACTTAACTTCCCTTGAGATCCATAGCCATCCGCTACCACCACCTACAACACAACTTTACTCAACCACTCATGGATTGTCCTATAACTATCTGCCATCAACCCCCAACATTACTTAAGCCTTAAAACTTCTTCTAACTAAGTAAGTTACATTATAACGCTTACACCCATCTTGACCCCTTTCAACCACGCATGGAACTAGCTAGCCGCTATTTCTCTTAGTCATTATAACACCCCACCATAATTGTGGACCTTTAATACTTCTTCTTCGCTTCCACAAGCAATCCGCTTAAGTCCTCATCCGATTTCAATGTTACAATGTAACCCTTATCTAAATCGTTAATATAAAAATGCAACATATCATACTCTCTATCATCATCATCAACACGTCTACGCCAATAAGTATTACTTCAGCATTACTAATTCTCCAAATTTAACCATCTTGAAGTCATTCATACTAACACACGATAGGAAGACAAAGAATCGGTGGCCACCGGAGAGTAAAGAACAAGAACTCTTCCTCACAAAACCATACTCACATTTACCCCACCATGTCGCCCTGAGACTTTATGCAGTAAAGTCTAAAAAAACAAATACATATCTCTCACAATTCAAATATACCACTTATTATGGCAACACTTCTACCAGCTTTCATTATCATATCCCCAAATCTCACCTAATTTATGTATATTACTTAATCTCTGACTACTACAGTTTGTGCTGATATCCACAGCACCAAACACAAAAATATCATCAATGTCCCTTCTATTAACCACCTCATCATGGCTCTGAACGTTTAATCTATCTCTCCCAGTTACTTTAGGTTATGTCGTCACCTACAGCAACCTAGCAACCCGAAACCACCCCTAAATGTCCATTTATTACAGACACCACTGATATTATGGCTCTGAACGTTACCTCAGCCACAGCAACCTCGAAATGTAATGTCAACCACAAAACACATCCCGAGGACGCAATCAAAAGGTCCATTATAGGCCTTACTACTCAAAAACTCTGGGTCTATTAGACAGACAGACAGACAGACAGACAGACAGACAGACAGACAGACAGACAGACAGACAGACAGACAGACAGACAGACAGATAGTCGGTAACGGGAACGAGAACTTATATGACTACTTATATGAATTAAATGAGATGCTCCCCACCAGGGACTGGGCGAAGCCGGGCCGGGTCAGGCAGACAGACAGACAGACAGACAGACAGACAGATAGATAGATAGATAGATAGATAGATAGATAGATAGATAGATAGATAGATAGATAGATAGATAGATAGACAAACAGACAGGGAGGGAGGGAGGGAGGGATAGACGGAGGGAGAGACAGAGGGATGGGTCTATTAGACAGACAGACAGAGATAGATAGATAGACAAACAGACAGACAGACACAGACAGACAGACAGACAGACAGACAGACAGATAGTCGGTAACGGGAACGAGAACTTATATGACTACTTATAATGAATTAAATTAGATGCTCCCCACCAGGGACTGGGCGAAGCCGGGCCGGGTCAGCTAGTCCTTTATATTTGTGATTAATTCGCCACATGTATTTTTTTTTTTTAGCATATCCTTTTACAGGACTTAGCTGTCAACACCAGCATCTTTTGGCTGTATGTTGATCTCTTGGCAAGATTACGCTCAGTAGTTTGCCATTGCTTTCTGAGCGGCCGGCTCAGTATCCCGCAAGTCACGAGCGGGGGTCGAACCGCCTCAGCTCTCGCTCCGCTACGAGACTCTGCGTGATAAACGGGATTACAGAGAGAAAGTGTTGTAACCCCACAGCCAGAGAGACCGGCTATGCCACATGCATAACAAACTTCAATATGTTCTCTCTCTCTCTCTCTCTCTCTCTCTCTCTCTCTCTCTCTCTCTCTCTCTTTCTCTCTCTCTTTCTCTCTCTCTTTCTCTCTCTCGCTCTCTCTCTCTCTCTCTCTGTTTATGGGTGAGGGATATGTGTGGGCAGGTGGGGAGATGTGTTTATTGGTGGGGATGTGTGTATAGGTGGGGGATTGTAGTTGAGAGGTGGCGGATATTGGGTGCGTGAGTGGGTGTAGGTTGGCTGATGTGTGTGTGGGTGGGTGGGGAAAATTGTGAGGGTGCGGGATGTGTGTATGGTTAGTTGAGGGATGTGTGGGTTGGCGGGGGAATGTGTGTGTGGTTTTGTGATGTGTGTATTGCTGGGTGGTTGCGGGTGTGTGGGTGGGTGGTGAGAATATGTGGGTGGTGTGTGCGTGTCGGTATGGGATGGGTGGGGATGTATGTGTGGGTGGGGAAATGTGTGTGAGTGGGGAAATGTGTGTGGTGGGGATCAGTGGGTTGGTGGCGGCATGTATGTTTGCCTGGGTCTGTGTGAGTGCGTGGAGGTATGTGTGAGTGGGGGATGTGTGGGTGGCTGCGGGATGTGTGGGTGGCTGCGAGATGTGAGGGTGGATGAAGGATGTGTCTCACAACATTGCATTATGCACTGTTTATGTTTATACCTTTCATATGACAATGTTTTTTTTTCCCATGTGAATGTATCATGCGTAATATGCATTGTTTATGCTTACAAAATCCATTTGACAATGTTTTCCCCCCTATGTAAATGTAACATGCACATTTGATGAATGAAAGATGAGTGATTGAAAGGGCCGAATGTAAGACCGGCCTACGTGCCCAATTTGTTACCCTTTTAAAATAAAGTTCGTTCGTTCGTTCGTTCGTTCTCTCAAGCAGACACCATTTCCACAGCTTTCGCGTTTTGCTTGGTAAAATGGGATGTTTGCTGCGAGGTTTAATGTGGGGAAATTGTGTAGATACATACAAGAGTATAATTTTCGGTAACAAAAGTGATTCAGGAATATTTTTGAATTTCTTTACACGAAACTAAGTGTGAATGACAATACCTGGAGTGTGAAAGAGTTTCTATTAAATGTTTCGGTGTGCTTGGGAGTAAATGATTACTCAACCATCATCGTTAACAGGTATTATGTAGGTAGTTACACCATGCCAAGAATATAATGTTGTCACATGTGTATGAATGTATATGGTGTAATTGCAAATGTAAAAAAGACACTTTTTTTGTACATTGATTGATTTATTGATTGATTGATTGATTTAGGAACCGACATCACAGCATTCGGGGCATTCCCATAAGCGCTCCGTCCCCATCCTCAGCAGCCAGCGAAGAGTTCCAACACCAATAGTGCCAGTAGCAATCTGATTATATGTTCGTCTCGCCTTTCCTGTGAGCGTCGAGCCAGATCACCTCGCCCCCCGTCACTCCTCGCTGTCGCATTCTTGCCAGACCATGGTGATCCATTTGCTCCTCCGAGATGTACACATGCTCCCACAAGGCAGCAACCACGTCTGCCTTGTCATGCATCAATACTTCACCAAGTTTTGCAGAGCCAGCCAATATGTCCGCCTGTTCATTCCCCAGCTCACCGGCATGCCCCGGAGAAAATATCCAGGCGATGCTTGCCACCCGTGACCTCTGAAGCGAAGCAAGCCCCTCTTCCCGAAGCGTTCCTATCCTCACCTTCCTCGGCATGCTTTCTGAGTCAGTTACAATCACGATGTGTGTGTGTGTATCGTATTCTCCATCCAGCGGAAAGCTGCACTGACCGCCTCTACCTCCATACTTAAACTAGATGTTGTGGTATCATATGCCAGGCTCTCCTGCACCAAACGTCGACCTTTAGCTTTTTGTAAATGCTTTTGTACATAATAAACGATTATTTAAAAAAAAAAAAAAATTAATAACGCCCATCCAAAATTTTGATATCATTAAAAAAGAACTGAGAAGACAGAATATTAACATATTAGGTATATGTGAGACCAGAGGGCAGTATAACTTCCGAGGAATACAGCATAAACCATTCTGGTGGAGAGAAAAACAAATATAGGGGTATAAATTACAATGGATATATAAATATAAGAAGAACAATGTGGATTTGTAGAAGGCAAGGGTTCAGTAAATGCGAAATATTCTCAATGCCAATGAATTTCTTCGCCTCAACGTTTTCATGCCCTGGGCTTCTTGAATGATATAACGAATTAGACGTGGCCGAGGACCAGAGTAAAAATTGTGAAAAGACAGTCATCCTCGAGATTTCAACGCCAAAAGTAGCAACGAGAAGTGAGTGGTTTGACTGGTGACTACGGTCTAGGTGAAAGGAATGAGAGAGATAATGATTAACAAAATCAAATCAAATCAAATCAATCAACTTTATATAGGGTCACAAATTGGGGCGCGCAGGCCCGTCTTACATTCGGCCCTTCCAATCACATCGTCTTTCGTTCATCAAGAGCATTATACATTTACATAGGAAGAAAAAGTAAACATTGTGAAATGAATGTTCTAAACATAAACAAGGCTAATTACCATGTTATGAAGCCCATCTCCCACCTATCCATACATCACCCCACCCACACAACACCCCCACCTACCCACACATACGCGCACCAAGGGACACATACACACCCCCACCTACCGACACACACGCACACCAAGGGACACATACATACCCCACCAACCGACCCATCCCCCTCCCGCACATCACCCACACCCACACACACTGCCCTCACCTGATCCCCCAACCAAAACACACTCGCCACCCACAAACATTCCCCCACCAACCCACACATCCGACGCCCATCCACATCCTACCCCACACATCCTCTCCCCACCCACACCTCAAACCACCCATCCCCCAGCCACATCTCCATCGACAACATATTTCCCACCCACACACACAATCCCCCACCAACCCACACATCGCACATCCACTCACACATCCTCAAACCATACACACACATCCCCACCGACTGACATGTCCCTACCCCCCCCCCCCACACACACACACATCTCCCTAACCACCCATACATCCCCAATCCACTCACACACACCCCACCACCCACACATACAACTTCCACCCACCCACACATGCCTTAACCTAATCCCCAACCACACAATCCCCCACCCGCACATCACATACACCCCCTACCACGCACTATTCCCAACCCACGCAAAACACACACACATATCCCTCACCAACACATCCCCAATTACACACCACACACATATCCCCCACCAAGATACCACACAATATTCCCACCCACACCCACACAGATACCCTTACCCATCCACCTCACATACCCCACTCACACACCACAAAAATCCCCCACCCACACATACATACCTCACCCACACAATATCACCAACCAACACACCACACACCTCTCCCCACCCACACACGCATTCCCTACCCGTCCACCAACACACACTCACTCACGCATACATCCTCCACTACGCACCCACACACCCCCACCCACCCACTCCCAATCAAACATCTCTCGATCGCAATACCCCTACCCCCACACACATCCTCCACCCACTCACACATCCCACCCCCGACACATACAACTCCCTCACCCACCTACACATCCCTAAGCCACTCACACACCCCCACCCACACATTCCCCATCCACACACACATCTCCCACCCACAATCCCCCAATACTTCCCCCAACCACCACAATCCCCTGCTCACCCACACATATACCCCACCCATACGCATATTCCCCACACCCATCACACACATCCCCCACACCACACACTATCCTCCACCCATACCACCACAAACATACTGTGACATGTTGGGAGTTGGAAGCAGGACCCACTCTGACTTACCCCACAATGAAGTACAGCTATGAGGATGGGACTGATTTCATTTGGAGGGGATGGGTTCTTGGAAGCCAAAGTAACCCATAATAGCTCTGGAAATCTAGGGGTTTTCCCAGGAAAGTTAATTTCTTCCCTCCAAAATCGTCCTTCCCGAAAAGAGAAACTTAATTAGCTCGAGAGTCCCCCACCTATGATCATTTTCCCTTTTAGGTGAAATGGTCAACAGGAATTAATAAAATGTAAAGTTCCCTTTTCTGAGTAACCTGGAACCTGGGAGATTACAATAGGACAGAATTTAGCTGTCTATTAGAGTTTACCCAGTCACCTGTAGTTCAGATACTACCCTTATGTGGAGTAGTTACATTAACTAAACACATAGATAATAATGAAAAGTTTTGTCACACCACAATGGACTGACAGAAAAATGCAGGAACAGTTAATTTTGGTTTATTAATCAAAATAAAAAACCTGTGGAAGTAACCAGTGATGCATTATGACATATATGAAATACATCAAGACATTGAGATAATGTTCATATTCAACATTAGAAATAAGAACTCTCATGTTCAGAGATGACTTCAGTCATTTGGCCACTAAGCCCTCCCAATCAGTTAGCCTGCTCTTGTTTCTGTAATAAATACCCAGATGGTACTGGAACATTTCTCAAGGATTTGTAAAACAAATAGTCTAAACAGTCTCTACACACTGTATGAATCAGAGGAGTCCATGACTACTCTCTGTTCCTGAAAAGTTATTGATGGTTCTCACAAGTAAAAAAGAAAGTTTCACTGAGTAAAATCAAAGTATAGCAGTGATGAAATGCTGCCAAACTTCTGCGCATATTTGTAAGTAATTTGCATTGAGGTATAAACTTGATCCTAATGATCTTAGAACTGTTTCTACACTTCACCAGATCAATCATGAAACACAGATCCGGTTTGGCACAGTTCATTGGGGACTCATATAATATTCTTGGTCCTGGCCACATATTCCTGTTGCACCTTTATATAACAGATCTGCTCTAGGTTGACAGCCATTGTACATTATTGGGCAATGTTCTGCACCTCTGGATCATGACAATCTGCGAACACCGTCATCCTCACCTGAGGTGGATAAACATGGTGAACACATTTATATCTAGCCACAGATGATAAATTCTCCATGGACAAGGAACATATCAGGGCGACCACACATGTGCTCAGAGGTTTCCTCTCGTACACGCACACTAGCATGAATAAGGTTTTACAACTGAGGTACAGAGTAGCAGATTCAGCGGGTTACCGGGTCTCTATCTCCATTGTTCAATAAGTTTGGGTGTTGATGGTGAAGTGGGGAGAGAGGACTTGCTGATTGAAGGGAAGGGGGGGGGGAAAAAAAAAAAAAAGACTAAATAGACAGCGATGTAGGGAAGCAGGTGGAAAAGGAGAAGGAAAGGAGAGGAAGCGGGGACGGACGGGGGATGTGAAGCGGGAGAAGGCGCGATCGGTAAGGAGGGAGGGAGGTTGTAAAACAAGGAGCCGTTCCGACGTAGCTCTGTGTTCAGGTACTGGTTCAGCCGTCGAGCATCCTCGTGTGTTAATAGAGGCGCGCAGTGCCACGCGGAGGCGCGTACGAACGCAGGTGGCACCGCGAGGAGGCACGAGCCGACGGGGAGAGGCTACCGGTAGAGGAGAGGAAATGACGCCAGCGGCTACGAGTGAGTGGGGAGAGGGAAGTCAACGGTGGGACCACAAAGAAAATGGGGTATTGGACTACAGGACCGCCCATGTCGTTCCTCTCTAACCTTTCCTTCTTCTCCCTCTCTTCCTTCCCCTTCCTCCCCCTTTCCTTTTTCCTTCTCTCTCCCCCCCTTTCCCTTTTTTTCCCTCCTCCCTTTCCCCCCTCCCTCCTTTCCCCCCCTCTTCTCCCCTTTCTTCTTTTCCCCTTACCTTTCCGTCTTCTTCTCCTTTTCACTTTTCTCCCCCCCCTGCTCTCCCCGCTTTCCTTCTCCTGGACTTATATGGACGCAGCCCATCAGTTTCCTCTCTACACACATTATTTAGACTAATAGGTACCTAGCCCATCATTTCCTCTCGTACATAGTTCATTACTGGACTACAGAACAGCCAGCAGTTTCCTCTCTACACAGTTCATTTAATTGGACTATAAGACCAGCCCATCAGTTTCCTCTCTAACACAGTTCATTATTGGACTATGGACCAGCCCATCGTTCCTCTCTACACAGTTCATTATTAGACATAGGACCGCCCATCAGTTCCCTCCTACACAGTTCAGTACTTGACTACAGTTCCACCCATCAGTTTCCACTCTACTACACAGTTCATTATTTTGACTACAAGGACCAGCACATCAGATTCATCTACTACACGTTCGTTATTACTGTAGGAACAGCCCATCAGTTCCTCTCTACACATTTTCTTATTAGACATACTACCACCCATTCATTTCCCTCTTCTACAACTTCATTATTAGACTACAGGACCAGCCCATTCCACTTTCCTCTCTAACACTGTTCATTATTAGACGATAGGACCCAGCCATCAGTTCCGCTTTCTACCAGTTCATTACTGGACTACAGTACCATCCATCAGTTCCTCTCTACCAGGTTTTCAATTATTGGATAAACAGTACCAGCCCATCAGGTTCCTCTCTAACACAGTTCATTGCTTGGACATAGGACCAGCCCATCATTCTCTCTGCATACAACAGTTCATGTACTTACTGACTCTACACCAGCCCATCATTTCATCCCCCGAACTCTCTACAACGAGTTTGCTTATTGCACTATAGGACCCAGCCCATCAATTCTCTCACACGTTCTATTATTTGACGACGGTAACCATCCCATCAGTTCCCTCACACAGTTCATTATTGGACGGTACCATTACCGCATGCCCATCAGTTCCTCCTCACTCTAAACACAGTTTCTTATTGGACTACAGTACCAGCCCAATCAGTTCCTCTCTACACAGTTCGTATACTGGACGACAGGACCAGCCCATCAGTTTTCCTCTCTATCACAGTTCATTTACTGTACTACGTACCAGCCCATCAGTTCCTCTCTACACCAGTTCATTCTTTTGAATACATACCACGTCCAGCAGTTCCTCTCTACAAAAAAACGTTCATTACTGGCCTACGAGACATAAACAGTACCAGCCCTCTGTGTCCTCTTACGCACAGTTCATTATTAGACTATAGTACCAGCGATCATTTCCGCTCTCTACAACAGTTTTTCATTATTAGCACTATAGGACTTAGCCATCAGTTCCTCCTTACCAGTTCATAACTGGGACATATTAGGAACCAGCCCATCTAGTTCCTCTCTACACAGTTAATTACTGGACTATAGACTCAGCCCCTCAGTATGCTCTCTACACAGTTTCATTACTGGACTGACGACCAGCCCATCTTCCTCTCTACACAGTTAATTACTGGGCTATAGGACGCAGCCCATCATTCCCTCTCTACACAGGTTCATTAACTGGAATACAGGCCATCCCATCATTCCTCTCTACACAGGTTCATTATTGACTATAGGACCACCCATCAGTTCCTCTCTACAAACAGTTCATTATTAGACTACAGACCAGCCCATCATTCCTCTCTACACAGTTCATTACTGGCTACAGTTCCAGCCCATCCGTTACCCCCCCTCTCTACACGTTCATTATTTGAACTACAGAACCATGCCATCAGTTCCCTCTACACACAGTTCGATTTTGAACTATAGGACAGCCCGTCAGTTCCTCTTCTACACAGTTCATTAGTTAGACATATGACCAGCCCATACAGTTCCTCTCTACACAATTCATTATTAGACTACAGGACCAGCCCATCATTTCCTCTCTACACAGTTCATTATTAGACTATAGGACCAGCCCATCAGTTCCTCTCTACACAGTTCATTACTGGATCTACAGTAACAGTCCATCATTCCTCTCTACACAGTTCATTATTGGACTACAGTACCAGCCATCAGTTCCTCTCTACACAGTTCATTACTGGACTATAGGACCAGCCCATCAGTTCCTCTCTACACAGTTCATTACTTGGACTATATGACCAGCCCATCAGTTTCCTCTCTACACAGTTCATTATTAACTATAGGACCACAGCCCATCAGTCCTCCTCTAATACACAGTTCATTATTGGACTACGTACCAGCCCCATCAGTTCCTCTCTACACAGTTCATTATTGGACTACAGTACCCCAGCCCTCTTCACAGTTCCTCCTCGGGGTGACCCCTCTCTACACAGTTCATTATTGGACTACAGGTACACAGCCCCATCAGTTCCTCTCTACACAGTTCATTACTGGACTACAGGACCAGCCCCATCAGTTCCTCTCTACACAGTTCAATTACTGACTACAGTACCAGCCCATCGTTTCCTCTCTACACACAGTTCATTATTTGAAACAGGACCACTCATCAGTCAGTTCCTCTCTACACAGTTCATTAATGGACTATAGGGACCAGCCCATCAGTTCCTCTCTACACAGTTCATTACTGGACTACAGTACCAGCCCATCAGTTCCTCTCTACCACATTCATTACTGGACTAAGTACCAGCCCATCGTTCCTCTCTCTACACAGTTCATTATTTGACTATATGACCAGCCCATCAGTTCCTCTCTACACAGTTCCATTATTGGACTACAGTACCAGCCCATCAGTTCCTCTACACAGTTCATTATTATTGGACTACAGTACCAGCCCATCAGTTCCTCTCTACACAGTTCGTTACTTACTCTGGACTACAGTATCAGCCCATCTGTTCCTCTCTACACAGTTCTTACTGGACTACAGGACCAGCCCATCGAGTTCCTCTCTACACAGTTCATTATTAGACTATAGGACCCAGCCCCTTCCAGTTTCCTCTCTACACAGTTCAGACCAGCCATCAGTTCCTCTCTACACGTTCATTATTGGACTACAGTACCAGCCCATCAGTTCCTCTCTACACAGTTCATTACTGGACTATAGGACCAGCCCATCAGTTCCTCTCTACACGTTCATTATGGACTATAGACCAGCCCATCAGTTCCTCTCTACACATTTATTATTGACTATAGGACCAGCCCATCATTCCTCTCTACACAGTTCATTATTTGGGCTAAGACCACCCCTCAGTTCCTCTCTACACAGTTCATTATTTGGGCTAAATACCAGCCCATCAGTTCCCCTCTACACAGTTCATTACTGGACTACAGGACCAGCCCATCAGTTCCTCTCTACACAGTTCATTACTGGACTACAGTACCAGCCATCAGTTCCTCTCTACACAGTTCATTATTGAATACAGGACCACCCATCAGTTCCTCTCTACACATTCATTATTGGACTAAGGACCAGCCCATCAGTTCCTCTCTACACATTCTTACTGGGCTACAGGACCAGCCCATCAGTTCCTCTCTACACAGTTCATTATGACTACAGTACCAGCCCTCAGTTCCTCTCTACACAGTTCATTATTGGGCTATAGGACCAGCCCATCAGTTCCTCTCTACACAGTTCCTTATTGGACTACAGTACCAGCCCATCATTCCTCTCTACACAGTTCATTATTGGACTACAGTACCAGCCATCAGTTCCTCTCTACACAATTCATTATTTAGACTATAAGGACCAGCCCATCAGTTTCCTCTCTACACAGTTCATTATTAGACTATAGGACCAGCCCATCAGTTTCCTCTCTACACAGTTCATTACTGGGACTATAGGACCAGCCCATCAGTTCCTCTCTACACAGTTCATTACTGGACTATAGGACAGCCCATCCGTTCCTCTCTCACAGTTCATTACTGGACTACAGGACCAGCCCATCAGTTCCTCTCTACACAGTTCATTACCTGGACTATAGGAACCAGCCCATCAGTTCCTCTCTACACAGTTCATTAGTAGACTATAGGACCAGCCCATCAGTTCCTCTCTACACAGTTTCATTACTGGACTACAGGACCAGCCCATCAGTTCCTCTCTACACAGTTCATTATTGGACTATAGGACCCAGCCCATCAGTTCCTCTCTACACAGTTCATTATGGACTACAGTACCAGCCCATCAGTTCCTCTCTACACAGTTCATTATTGGACTACAGGACCAGCCCATCAGTTCCTCTCTACACAGTTCATTATTAGACTATAGGACCAGCCCATCAGTTCCTCTCTACACAGTTCATTATTGGACTACAGTACCAGCCCATCAGTTCCTCTCTACACAGTTCATTATTGGACTACAGTACCAGCCCATCAGTTCCTCTCTATACAGTTCATTACTGGACTATAGGACCAGCCCATCAGTTCCTCTCTACACAGTTCATTATTGGACTATAAGACCAGCCCATCAGTTCCTCTCTACACAGTTCATTATTGGACTATAGGACCAGCCCATCAGTTCCTCTCTACACAGTTCATTATTAGACTATAGGACCAGCCCATCAGTTCCTCTCTACACAGTTCATTACTGGACTACAGTTCCAGCCCATCAGTTCCTCTCTACACAGTTCATTATTTGACTACAGGACCAGCACATCAGTTCCTCTCTACACAGTTCATTATTAGACTATAGGACCAGCCCATCAGTTCCTCTCTACACAGTTCATTATTAGACAATAGGACCAGCCCATCAGTTCCTCTCTACACAATTCATTATTAGACTACAGGACCAGCCCATCAGTTCCTCTCTACACTGTTCATTATTAGACTATAGGACCAGCCCATCAGTTCCTCTCTACACAGTTCATTACTGGACTACAGTACCAGTCCATCAGTTCCTCTCTACACAGTTCATTATTGGACTACAGTACCAGCCCATCAGTTCCTCTCTACACAGTTCATTACTGGACTATAGGACCAGCCCATCAGTTCCTCTCTACACAGTTCATTACAGGACTATAAGACCAGCCCATCAGTTCCTCTCTACACAGTTCATTACTGGACTATAGGACCAGCCCATCAGTTCCTCTCTACACAGTTCATTACTGGACTACAGGACCAGCCCATCAGTTCCTCTCTACACAGTTCATTACTGGACTATAGGACCAGCCCATCAGTTCCTCTCTACACAGTTCATTATTGGACTATAGGACCAGCCCATCAGTTCCTCTCTACACAGTTCATTACTGGACTACAGGACCAGCCCATCAGTTCCTCTCTACACAGTTCATTATTGGACTATAGGACCAGCCCATCAGTTCCTCTCTACACAGTTCATTATTGGACTACAGTACCAGCCCATCAGTTCCTCTCTACACAGTTCATTATTGGACTACAGGACCAGCCCATCAGTTCCTCTCTACACAGTTCATTATTAGACTATAGGACCAGCCCATCAGTTCCTCTCTACACAGTTCATTATTGGACTACAGTACCAGCCCATCAGTTCCTCTCTACACAGTTCATTATTGGACTACAGTACCAGCCCATCAGTTCCTCTCTACACAGTTCATTACTGGACTATAGGACCAGCCCATCAGTTCCTCTCTACACAGTTCATTATTAGACTATAGGACCAGCCCATCAGTTCCTCTCTACATAGTTCATTACTGGACTACAGTACCAGCCCATCAGTTCCTCTCTACACAGTTCATTATTGGACTATAAGACCAGCCCATCAGTTCCTCTCTACACAGTTCATTATTGGACTATAGGACCAGCCCATCAGTTCCTCTCTACACAGTTCATTATTAGACTATAGGACCAGCCCATCAGTTCCTCTCTACACAGTTCATTACTGGACTACAGTTCCAGCCCATCAGTTCCTCTCTACACAGTCATTATTTGACTACAGGACCCAGCACATCAGTTCCTCTCTACACAGTTCATTATTAGACTATAGGACCAGCCCATCAGTTCCTCTCTACACAGTTCATTATTAGACAATAGGACCAGCCCATCAGTTCCTCTCTACACAATTCATTATTAGACTACAGGACCAGCCCATCAGTTCCTCTCTACAC
Source organism: Cepaea nemoralis (assembly GCA_014155875.1). NCBI lineage: Eukaryota > Metazoa > Mollusca > Gastropoda > Stylommatophora > Helicidae > Cepaea > Cepaea nemoralis. Next base: position 23,558 of record JACEFZ010014197.1, read on the forward strand.
TGTTCATTATTAGACTATAGGACCAGCCCATCAGTTCCTCTCTACACAGTTCATTACTGGACTACAGTACCAGTCCATCAGTTCCTCTCTACACAGTTCATTATTGGACTACAGTACCAGCCCATCAGTTCCTCTCTACACAGTTCATTACTGGACTATAGGACCAGCCCATCAGTTCCTCTCTACACAGTTCATTACTGGACTATAAGACCAGCCCATCAGTTCCTCTCTACACAGTTCATTATTAGACTATAGGACCAGCCCATCAATTCCTCTCTACACAGTTCATTATTGGACTACAGTACCAGCCCATCAGTTCCTCTCTACACAGTTCATTATTGGACTACAGTACCAGCCCATCAGTTCCTCTCTACACAGTTCATTATTGGACTACAGTACCAGCCCATCAGTTCCTCTCTACACAGTTCATTACTGGACTACAGGAGGGGGGTACGGGGTGTCAGGCATTGGTAGCACCTTTGGTAAGGATGGCTCTCATGTCCTTTCAGGACCCATCCCCCACTGGTCCAAGTCTGACACCCAGCTCGTGCCTGTGGCTCCTAGTAGCTGTCAGCATGCGACAGCGGCCACCCCCCGGGCAACAGCTGTGAGAGGCTGGCTAAACCAGGCATGGGTATCCGATTTGGTGTCAAACCAAGAGGTAAACTAGGGTATGCCTACCCAGCATGTGAAGACAGGATTCGGCAGACTGCGCGGAAGAAATCATTCCTGATTCAACGGGCAAGACGGCGTTTACCTGCAAAGCGTTGTGGAACGTAATGAGCACGGCAAGGCACGTAGAGCGCCCTGGTCATCCACTGCACCTGTATTCGTCTCCAATCGTCTCGACTTGTCTTGCCACTGGACTCAGATGGACTCAGGCGAGAGAGTGAGGTCGACGAATTGCGCAACTCTTCCTCACTTTAATCCAAGTCATCGCGCAAGTCATTCTTCATCCAACGTCACATATCACCTTCAAGCCCTGTGGCGATGGGCGAGCGGCAAAGCGGCAGGCGTGGGTACGCTGGCAGCCGTAGTCGCAGACCTGCACACAGGCGGCTCAGGCCATATGGTCGTCTTCTACTGACCGGAGCAGCAGTGGGATTCGGCAGCCCCCTGAGCGACTGAGCAGCCCTCTATAGGAACACACTGCTCACCTCCATAGCATGAGGAAGGGGCTAGAAAAGGTGCCCTAAACATTGTCTGCTTCATCACTACCTAACCAGCTAGCCGCGGTTGGTGGGTACCCTAAACTGCGGTCGACATACAAAGAAAGATAAAACAAGCAAAGCTAAAAGAGTAAACCATATTCCCTTAACAATTGGAACTTGGAATGTACGCACCCTACTTGACAGAGACGGCGCGTCGGGTCCAGAGAGACGAACAGCACTGATTGGGAGAGAGCTCGGCAGGTACAACATCGACATTGCAGCCTTGAGCGAGACACGACTTGCAGAAGAAGGCCAAATCTGTGAAATTGGTGCCGGCTACACATTTTTCTGGAGTGGAAGGAAAAGCGAGGAAAGACGCCAATCCGGTGTGGGATTTGCCATTAAGTCGGCCCTGGTCGGCAAATTAGCTGGATTTCCAAAGGCTATAAACGACAGGCTCATGACCATGAAGTTGCCTCTGCTGAATGGAAGGAAGCACGCAACCATTGTGAGTGTCTACGCACCAACTATGACCAACGAAGATGATGTCAAGAACTAAGTTCTATGAGGACCTGCACAATGTATTAACATCTGTTCCCAAAGGAGACAAACTTATACTCCTTGGGGATTTCAATGCCAGAGTAGGCACGGACACCACCTCTTGGAGTGGCATTATTGGAAAGCATGGAGTCGGAAATTGTAACAGCAATGGACTCCGCCTCCTTCAGACATTGTGCCGAACATGATCTCCTGATTACGAACACAATTTTCCGTCTCCCCATGAGAAATAGGACATCGTGGATGCACCCTCGCTCGAAACACTGGCACCTCATTGACTATGTCATCGTCAGGAGGAGTGACAGACAAGACGTTCGAGTGACAAAATCCATGTGTGGTGCCGAATGTTGGACAGACCATCGTCTCATTGTCTCGAAAATGAACATCCACATCAGGCCACCACGGCGTCCTCAAGGGGCGAAAATGCAAACAAAGCTAAATGTCACCCGCCTAAACAGCAAGAAAATGCAGCAGTCGTTTGAAAATATGCTGGAAGACCGCCTCAAGCCCAATGCTGAAGCTAAACAGGATACAGAAACAGAATGGAGAGCCCTAAAGGACACGATTTACAACACTGCTATGGAAATCCTGGGTCCAGCCCCCCGAAAGCATAAAGACTGGTTTGATGAAAATTCCGAAGACATCAACCAATTGCTGGCCGAGAAACATCTTCTCCTCAAGGCACATTTGAATGACCCAAAGTCAACATCAAAAAAAGATGCTTTCAAGAACATTCAGAGAGTAGTGCAGCAGAAACTTCGGCACATGCGGGACTCCTGGCTGAGCAGCAAAGCTGATGAAATTCAGGGCTTTGCTGACAGACACGATATGAAAAACTTCTACGACTCACTGAAAGCGGTCTATGGTCCTTCATCACCAGGCATAGTTCCCCTCCTCAGTGCAGACGGGGGAACATTGGTCACCGATAAGAAAGAAATCCTCCAACGCTGGGCAGAGCATTTCAGCAAAATCTTAAATGCAACTTCCTTCTTCGATGATGAAACCATCAATTGCCTTCCTCAAGTTCCCACCAATGAGACTCTTGATGACCTGCCAACCATAGTGGAAATAAACAAAGCCATCCAGCAACTCTCCAGCGGCAAGGCACCTGGTCCTGACTCCATCCCAGCAGAGATATACAAGGCAGGTGGGCCGGTCCTAACAGAGCAGCTTCACCAAGTCTTCACAAACATATGGATGAACGAGACCATGCCACAAGATTTTAAGGACGCGTCAATAGTCCACCTTTACAAACGTAAAGGAAACCGCCAATCCTGTGACAACCACCGAGGCATCTCCTTGCTTTCAATTGCAGGGAAGATACTCGCCAGAATTCTTCTCAATCGCCTCACAGCCCATCTCGATCAAGGTCTTCTTCCTGAGAGTCAATGTGGCTTCAGAAAAGAACGTGGAACTGTTGACATGATTTTCGCTGCAAGGCAGCTGCAAGAGAAATGTCAGGAACAGAACTGCGAAATGTTCTCCACTTTCATTGACCTTACCAAGGCTTTTGATACAGTCAGCAGAGAAGGACTGTGGAAGATTATGGCAAAATATGGCTGTCCACGAAAGTTTGTCCAAATAGTGCGGCTATTTCATGACGGCATGCAGGCAAGAGTACAGGAAAATGGTGAGCTGTCTGAACCCTTTCCTGTCACCAATGGAGTGAAGCAAGGATGTGTCCTGGCACCAACACTGTTCAGCCTCATGTTTTCAGCCATGTTGATGAATGCCTTCGAGAACGACGACATTGGAATAGACATTAACTACCGTATGGATGGAAAGTTATTCAATCTCAGAAGGCTGAAAGCTAAAACCAAAATTAACAGTGGCACCGTCAGAGAGCTCCTGTTTGCTGATGATTGCGCTCTATACGCCAACTCAGAGGCGGACATGCAACATAATGTTTCAGCTTTCTCACATGCCTGTGCCAACTTTGGGCTCAATATCAACTTGGAGAAGACTGTAGTTATGTACCAGCCAGCTCCAGGGAATAATCACACTGTGCCGAATATCAAAGTGAATGATCATAGACTAAGTGTTGTGGACAAATTTACCTATCTTGGCAGCACCCTGTCACAAGCTGCCACAATCGATGACGAAGTGAATGCAAGAATCTCCAAGGCCAGTGCAGCCTTTGGCAGACTGTACAAGAATGTATGGGATAGAACTGGAATAAGCCTGCAAACAAAGCTAAAAGTCTACAAAGCAGTTGTATTATCTACACTGCTATATGCTTGTGAAACCTGGACTGTTTATCAGCGACACGCTAGGAAATTAAACCACTTCCACACAGTCTGCCTAAGGAAGCTACTGAAGATTAAATGGCAAGACAAGATTCCAGACACTGAAGTCCTAGAAAGAGCATCCATGCCCAGTATCCACACTCTACTGATGAAGAATCAGATTCGCTGGGCTGGTCACCTGACTCGCATGCCAGATCACAGGCTCCCTAAACGAATTTTTTACAGCGAACTGCGTTGTGGTAAACGCTCCCAAGGTGGCCAGAGGAAACGTTTTAAAGACACTCTGAAAATTTCACTGAATGCTTTTGGAATTCATCATGACACCTGGGAGGCTGCAGCCAGAGACCGAAATTCGTGGCGTGCATCATTGCGCAAGGGTGCAGTCATATGTGAGGCAACCAGGACTGCAAGAGCTGTGAAGAAAAGGCAGGACAGAAAAACCACTGCAGGAAATCCTCCTCCAGAGACGTCAAGCATTCTTTGTCCACATTGTCAAAGAACATTTCGAGCCAAAATAGGCCTTATCAGCCATCTTAGAACCCATGGCTCCACACCTTCAACCCCACTGGATGAAATGAATGGTCATCATCATTCTTGATGGACAAACAACACAACACAACAAACACAGGACCAGCCCATCAGTTCCTCTCTACACAGTTCATTACTGGACTACAGTACCAGCCCATCAGTTCCTCTCTACACAGTTCATTATTTGAATACAGGACCACTCCATCAGTTCCTCTCTACACAGTTCATTACTGGACTACAGGACCAGCCCATCTGTTCCTCTCTACACAGTTCATTATTAGACTATAGGACCAGCCCATCAGTTCCTCTCTACACAGTTCATTATTAGACTATAGGACTAGCCCATCAGTTCCTCTCTACACAGTTCATTACTGGACTATAGGACCAGCCCATCAGTTCCTCTCTACACAGTTCATTACTGGACTATAGGACCAGCCCATCAGTTCCTCTCTACACAGTTCATTACTGGACTACAGGACCAGCCCATCAGTTCCTCTCTACACAGTTCATTACTGGACTATAGGACCAGCCCATCAGTTCCTCTCTACACAGTTCATTACTGGACTACAGGACCAGCCCATCAGTTCCTCTCTACACAGTTCATTATTGGACTATAGGACCAGCCCATCAGTTCCTCTCTACACAGTTCATTATTGCACTACAGTACCAGCCCATCAGTTCCTCTCTACACAGTTCATTATTGGACTATAGGACCAGCCCCTCAGTTCCTCTCTACACAGTTCATTATTGGAACAGACCACCCATCCCTCTCACACAGTTATTATTAGACTATAGGACCAGCCCATTTCCTCTCTACAAGTTATTTGACTAGGACCAGCCCCTCGTTCCTCTCTACACAGTTCATTATTGGACTACAGACCAGCCCCGTTCCTCTCTACACAGTTCATTACTGGACTAAGGACCAGCCCATCAGTTCCTCTCTACACAGTTCATTACTGGACTATAGACCAGCCCATCAGTTCCTCTCTACACAGTTTTATTAGACAAGCCCATCATCCTTTTCTCACACATTCATTACTACAGGACCAGCCCATCAGTTCCTTCTACACAGTTCATTACTTGGACTACAGGACCAGCCCATCAGTTCCTCTCTACCAGTTCATTATTGGACTACAGGACCAGCCCTCAGTTCCTCTCACACAGTTCATTTAAGGACCAGCCCATCAGTTCCTCTCTACACTACATTCACTGGACTAACCAGCCCATCAGTTCCTTCTACACAGTTCATTCAAGGACCACCCATCAGTTCCTCTCTACACAGTTCATTATGGCAGACCAGCCCATCAGTTCCTCTCTCACATTATTATGGACTACAACCGCCCATCAGTTCTCTCTACACAGTTATTTAAAAGTACCAGCCCATCATTCCCCTCTACACAGTTCATTATGGACTATAGGACCAGCCCATCAGTTCCTCTCACACAGTTCATTACTGGACTAAGGCCAGCCCATCATTTCTCACAGTTCATTTGGACTACGACCAGCCCATCAGTTCCTCTCTACACAGTTCTTATTGACTAGCCACCCATCAGTTCCTCTCTACACATTCATTACTGACTAAGACCCCATTCTTCCTCTACACATTATTATTGGACTACAGGACCGCCCATCAGTTCCTCCCCATTATTATTCGACTGACCAGCCCATAGTTCCTCTCACCATTTTACTGGACTACAGGACCAGCCCATCATTCCTCTCTACACAGTTCATTACTGGACTACAGGACCAGCCCATCAGTTCCTCTCTACACAGTTCATTACTGGACTACAGGACAGCCCATCAGTTCCTCTCTACACAGTTCATTATTGGACTATAGGACCAGCCCATCAGTTCCTCTCTACACAGTTCATTATTTGACTACAGTGACCAGCCATCAGTTCCTCTCTACACAGTTCATTACTGGACTACAGTACCAGCCCATCAGTTCCTCTCTACACAGTTCATTATTGGACTACAGTACCAGCCCATCAGTTCCTCTCTACACAGGTTCATTACTGGACTACAGTACCAGCCCATCAGTTCCTCTCTACACAGTTCATTACTGGACTACAGGTACCAGCCCATCAGTTCCTCTCTACACATGTTCATTATTGGACTATAGGACCAGCCCATCAGTTCCTCTCTACACAGTTCATTATTAGACTATAGGACCAGCCCATCAGTTCCTCTTCTACACAGTTCATTACTGGACTACAGGACCAGCCCTATCTGTTCCTCTCTACACAGTTCATATTAGACTATAGGACCAGCCCATCAGTTCCTCTCTACACAGTTCATTATTAGGACTATAGGACCAGCCCATCAGTTCCTCTCTACACAGTTCATTATTGAGACTATAGGACCAGCCCATCAGTTCCTCTCTACAACAGTTCATTATTAGACTATAGGACCAGCCCATCAGTTCCTCTCTACACAGTTCATTACTGGACTATAGGACCAGCCCATCAGTTCCTCTCTACACAGTTCATTATTGGACTATAGGACCAGCCCATCAGTTCCTCTCTACACAGTTCATTATTGGACTACAGGACCAGCCCATCAGTTCCTCTCTACACAGTTCATTATTGGACTATAGGACCAGCCCATCAGTTCCTCTCTACACAGTTCATTACTGGACTACAGGACCAGCCCATCAGTTCCTCTCTACACAGTTCATTACTGGACTACAGGACCAGCCCATCAGTTCCTCTCTACACAGTTCATTATTGGACTACAGGACCAGCCCATCAGTTCCTCTCTACACAGTTCATTAATTGGACTATAGTACCAGCCCATCAGTTCCTCTCTACACAGTTCATTATTGGACTATAGGACCAGCCCATCAGTTCCTCTCTACACAGTTCATTATTAGACTATAGGACCAGCCCATCAGTTCCTCTCTACACAGTTCATTATTGGACTATAGGACCAGCCCATCAGTTCCTCTCTACACAGTTCATTATTGGACTATAGGACCCAGCCCATCAGTTCCTCTCTACACAGTTCATTATTAGGACTATAGGACCAGCCCATCAGTTCCTCTCTACACAGTTCATTATTAGACTATAGGACCAGCCCATCAGTTCCTCTCTACACAGTTCATTATTAGACTACAGGACCAGCCCATCAGTTCCTCTCTACACAGTTCATTATTAGACTATAGGACCAGCCCATCAGTTCCTCTCTACACAGTTCATTACTGGACTACAGGACCAGCCCATCAGTTCCTCTCTACACAGTTCATTAATGGACTATAGGACCAGCCCATCAGTTCCTCTCTACACAGTTCATTATTAGACTACAGGACCAGCCCAATCAGTTCCTCTCTACACAGTTCATATTGACTAAGGACCAGCCCATCAGTTCCTCTCGTACACAGTTCATTACTGGCTAATCAGGACCAGCCCATCAGTTCCTCCTCATAAACACAGTTCATTACTGGACTAGCAGGAACCAGCCCTCAGTTCCTCTCTACACAGGTTCATTATTGAGATACAAGGACCACTCCAATCCGTTCCTCTCTCTACACAGTTCATTACTTGACTATAGGACCAGCCCATTCAGTTCCTCTCGACACAGTTCATTACTGGACTAGGCAGTACCAGCCCATCAGTTCCTCCTCTACACAGATTCATTACTTGGAATACAGGACCAGCCCATCAGTTCCTCCTCTACACAGGTCATTATTGGACTATAGGACCAGCCGCATCAGTTCTCTCTTACACGTTCATTACTTGGACTAAGTACCCCAGTCCCGTACACATTGGACTACAGGACCAGCCCATCAGTTTCCTCTTCTACAACAGTTCATTACTGGACTACAGGATCAATCCCATCTGTTCCTCTCTACAACAGTTCATTATTAGACTATAGGACCAGCCCCATCAGTTCCTCGCTACCACAGTTCATTATGGACTCTCAGGCCAAGTCCCAATCAGTTCCTCTCTACACAGTTCATTACTTGACTAGTATCAGGACCAAGGCCCATCAGTTTCCTCTCTACCAGTTCATTACTAGGACTATCGGACCAGCCCATCAGTTCCTCTCTACACAGTTCATTACTTGGACACAGGTACCAGCCCATCAGTTCCTCTCTACACAGTTCATTACTTTGACTACAGGACCAGCCCATCAGTTCCTCTCTACACGTTCATGTATTGGACTATAGGACCAGCCATCCAGCAGTTCCTCATCTACACAGTTCATTACTAGACTAATAGGACCAGCCCATCAGTTCCTCTCTACAGCAAGTTCATTAGTTAGACTACAGGACCACGACCATCAGTTCCTCTCTACACAGTTCACTTATCGGACTATCAGGACCAGGCCCATCAGTTCCTCTCTCCACAGTCATTATTGGACTACAGTCACAGTCCATCAGTTCCTCTCTACAACAGTTCATTATTGGACTACAGTACAGCCCATCAGTTCCTCTCTACACAGTTCATTACTGGACTATAGGACCAGCCCATCAGTTTCCTCTCTACACAGTTCATTATTAGACTATAGGACCAGCCCATCAGTTCCTCTCTACACAGTTCATTATTGACTATCAGGACCAGCCCATCAGTTCCTCTCTACACAGTTCATTATGGACTACAGTACCAGCCCATCAGTTCCTCTCTACACAGTTCATTATTGGACTACAGTACCAGCCATCAGTTCCTCTCTACACAGTTCATTATTGGACTACAGGACCAGCCCATCAGTTCCTCTCTACACAGTTCATTACTGACTACAGGACCAGCCCATCAGTTCCTCTCTACACAGTTCATTATTGGACTACAGTACCAGCCCATCAGTTTCCTCTCTACACAGTTCATTATTAGACTATAGGACCAGCCCATCAGTTCCTCTCTACACAGTTCATTATTGGACTACAGGACCAGCCCATCAGTTCCTCTCTACACAGTTCATTATTGGACTACAGTACCAGCCCATCAGTTCCTCTCTACACAGTTCATTATTGGACTACAGTACCAGCCCATCAGTTCCTCTCTACACAGTTCATTACTGGACTACAGTACCAGCCCATCAGTTCCTCTCTACACAGTTCATTATTGGACTATAGGACCAGCCCATCAGTTCCTCTCTACATAGTTCATTACTGGACTACAGTACCAGCCCATCAGTTCCTCTCTACACAGTTCATTATTAGACTATAGGACCAGCCCATCAGTTCCTCTCTACACAGTTCATTATTGGACTATAAGACCAGCCCATCAGTTCCTCTCTACACAGTTCATTATGGACTATAGGACCAGCCCATCAGTTCCTCTCTACACAGTTCATTATTAGACTATAGGACCAGCCCATCAGTTCCTCTCTACACAGTTCATTACTGGACTACAGTTCCAGCCCATCAGTTCCTCTCTACACAGTTCCTTATTTGACTACATGGACCAGCACATCAGTTCCTCTCTACACAGTTCATTATTAGGACTATAGGACCAGCCCATCAGTTCCTCTCTACACAGTTCATTATTAGACTATAGGACCAGCCCATCAGTTCCTCTCTACACAGTTCATTATTGGACTACAGGACCAGCCCATCAGTTCCTCTCTACACAGTTCATTACTGGACTACAGGACCAGCCCATCAGTTCCTCTCTACACAGTTCATTACTGGACTATAGGACCAGCCTATCAGTTCCTCTCTACACAGTTCATTATTAGACTATAGGACCAGCCCATCAGTTCCTCTCTACACAGTTCATTACTGGAACTACAGGACCAGCCCATCAGTTCCTCTCTACACAGTTCATTATTAGACTACTAGGACCAGCCCATCAGTTCCTCTCTACACAGTTCATTATTGACTATAGGACCAGCCCATCAGTTCCTCTCTACACAGTTCATTATTGACTATAGGACCAGCCACATCAGTTCCTCTCTACACAGTTCATTATTAGACTATAGGACCAGCCCATCAGTTCCTCTCTACACAGTTCATTACTGGACTACAGTACCAGCCCATCAGTTCCTCTCTACACAGTTCATTATTGGACTACAGGACCAGCCCATCAGTTCCTCTCTACACAGTTCATTATTAGGACTATAGACCAGCCCATCAGTTCCTCTCTACACAGTTCATTATTGGACTATAGGACCAGCCCATCAGTTCCTCTCTACACAGTTCATTATTGGACTACAGGACCAGCCCATCAGTTCCTCTCTACACAGTCATTACTGGACTATAGGACCAGCCCATCAGTTCCTCTCTACACAGTTCATTATTGGACTACAGGACCAGCCCATCAGTTCCTCTCTACACAGTTCATTACTGGACTATAGGACCAGCCTATCAGTTCCTCTCTACACAGTTCATTATTAGACTATAGGACCAGCCCATCAGTTCCTCTCTACACAGTTCATTATTGGACTACAGACCAGCCCATCAGTTCCTCTCTACACAGTTCATTATTGGACTATAGGACCAGCCCATCAGTTCCTCTCTACACAGTTCATTACTGGACTACAGTACCAGCCCATCAGTTCCTCTCTACACAGTTCATTACTGGACTATAGGACCAGCCCATCAGTTCCTCTCTACACAGTTCATTATTAGACTATAGGACCAGCCCATCAGTTCCTCTCTACACAGTTCATTACTGGACTATAGGACCAGCCCATCAGTTCCTCTCTACACAGTTCATTATTTGACTACAGGACCAGCCCATCAGTTCCTCTCTACACAGTTCATTATTGGACTACAGTGACCAGCCCATCAGTTCCTCTCTACACAGTTCATTACTTGGACTACAGTACCAGCCCATCAGTTCCTCTCTACACAGTTCATTACTGGACTACAGGACCAGCCCATCAGTTCCTCTCTACACAGTTATTACTGGACTACAGTACCAGCCATCAGTTCCTCTCTACACAGTTCATTATTGGACTATAGAACCACTCCATCAGTTCCTCTCTACACAGTTCATTATTGGACTACAGTACCAGCCCATCAGTTCCTCTCTACACAGTTCATTATTGACTACAGAACCAGCCTCATCATGTTCCTCTCTACACAGTTCATTATTAGACTATAGGACCAGCCCATCAGTTCCTCTCTACACAGTTCATTACTGGACTATAGGACCAGCCCATCAGTTCCTCTCTACACAGTTCATTACTGGACTATAGGACCAGCCCATCAGTTCCTCTCTACACAGTTCATTACTGGACTACAGGACCAGCCCATCAGTTCCTCTCTACACAGTTCATTATTGACTACAGGACCAGCCCATCAGTTCCTCTCTACACAGTTCAATTAATTGAGACTATAGGACCAGCCCATCAGTTCCTCTCTACACAGTTCATTACTGACTATCAGGACCAGCCCATCAGTTCCTCTCTACACAGTTCATTACTGGACTACAGGACCAGCCCATCAGTTCCTCTCTACACAGTTCATTACTGGACTACAGTACCAGCCATCAGTTCCTCTCTACACAGTTCATTATTGGACTACAGGACCAGCCCATCAGTTCCTCTCTACACAGTTCATTATTAGACTATAGGACCAGCCCATCAGTTCCTCTCTACACAGTTCATTATTGGACTACAGTACCAGCCCATCAGTTCCTCTCTACACAGTTCATTACTGGACTACAGGACCAGCCCATCAGTTCCTCTCTACACAGTTCATTATTGGACTATAGGACCAGCCCATCAGTTCCTCTCTACACAGTTCATTACTGGACTACAGGACCAGCCCATCAGTTCCTCTCTACACAGTTCATTACTGGACTACAGGACCAGCCCATCAGTTCCTCTCTACACAGTTCATTACTGGACTATCAGGACCAGCCCATCAGTTCCTCTCTACACAGTTCATTATTGGACTATAGGACCAGCCCATCAGTTCCTCTCTACACAGTTCATTATTGACTATAGGACCAGCCCATCATGTTCCTCTCTACACAGTTCATTATTAGACTATAGGACCAGCCCATCAGTTCCTCTCTACACAGTTCATTATTAGACTACAGGACCAGCCCATCAGTTCCTCTCTACACAGTTCATTATTAGACTATAGGACCAGCCCATCAGTTCCTCTCTACACAGTTCATTACTGGACTACAGGACCAGCCCATCAGTTCCTCTCTACACAGTTCATTACTGGACTACAGTACCAGCCCATCAGTTCCTCTCTACACAGTTCATTATTGGACTACAGTACCAGCCCATCAGTTCCTCTCTACACAGTTCATTACTGGACTACAGTACCAGCCCATCAGTTCCTCTCTACACAGTTCATTATTGACTATAGTACCAGCCCATCAGTTCCTCTCTACACAGTTCATTATTTGACTATAGGACCAGCCCATCAGTTCCTCTCTACACAGTTCATTATTGGACTACAGTACCAGCCCATCAGTTCCTCTCTACACAGTTCATTATTGGACTACAGTACCAGCCCATCAGTTCCTCTCTACACAGTTCATTACTGGACTACAGGACCAGCCCATCAGTTCCTCTCTACACAGTTCATTACTGGACTACAGTACCAGCCCATCAGTTCCTCTCTACACAGTTCATTACTTGGACTATCAGGACCAGCTCCATCAGTTCCTCTCTACACAGTTCATTACTGGACTACAGGACCAGCCCATCAGTTCCTCTCTACACAGTTCATTACTGGACTATAGGACCAGCCCATCAGTTCCTCTCTACACAGTTCATTACTGGACTACAGGACCAGCCCATCAGTTCCTCTCTACACAGTTCATTATTGGACTACAGGACCAGCCCATCAGTTCCTCTCTACACAGTTCATTATTAGGACTACTAGGACCAGCCCATCAGTTCCTCTCTACACAGTTCATTATTGACTACAGTACCAGCCCATCAGTTCCTCTCTACACAGTTCATTACTTGGACTATAGGACCAGCCCATCAGTTCCTCTCTACACAGTTCATTACTGGACTACAGTACCAGCCCATCAGTTCCTCTCTACACAGTTCATTATTGACTACTAGACCAGCCCATCAGTTCCTCTCTACACAGTTCATTATTAGACTATAGGACCAGCCCATCAGTTCCTCTCTACACAGTTCATTATTTGAATACAGAACCAGCCTATCAGTTCCTCTCTACACAGTTCATTATTGACTATAGGACCAGCCCATCAGTTCCTCTCTACACAGTTCATTACTGGACTATAGGACCAGCCCATCAGTTCCTCTCTACACAGTTCATTACTGGACTATAGTACCAGCCCATCAGTTCCTCTCTACACAGTTCATTACTGGACTACAGGACCAGCCATCAGTTCCTCTCTACACAGTTCATTACTGGACTATAGGACCAGCCCATCAGTTCCTCTCTACACAGTTCATTATTAGACTATAGGACCAGCCCATCAGTTCCTCTCTACACAGTTCATTACTGGACTACAGGACCAGCCCATCAGTTCCTCTCTACACAGTTCATTATTGGACTATAGGACCAGCCCATCAGTTCCTCTCTACACAGTTCATTATTGGACTACAGGACCAGCCCATCAGTTCCTCTCTACACAGTTCATTATTGGACTACAGTACCAGCCCATCAGTTCCTCTCTACACAGTTCATTACTGGACTATAGGACCAGCCCATCAGTTCCTCTCTACACAGTTCATTATTGGACTACAGTACCAGCCCATCAGTTCCTCTCTACACAGTTCATTATTGGACTACAGTACCAGCCCATCAGTTCCTCTCTACACAGTTCATTACTTGGACTATAGGACCAGCCCATCAGTTCCTCTCTACACAGTTCATTATTGGACTATAGGACCAGCCCATCAGTTCCTCTCTACACAGTTCATTACTGGACTACAGTACCAGCCCATCAGTTCCTCTCTACACAGTTCATTATTGGACTATAGGACCAGCCCATCAGTTCCTCTCTACACAGTTCATTACTGGACTACAGTACCAGCCCATCAGTTCCTCTCTACACAGTTCATTATTGGACTACAGGACCAGCCCATCAGTTCCTCTCTACACAGTTCATTATTAGACTATAGGACCAGCCCATCAGTTCCTCTCTACACAGTTCATTACTGGACTACTAGGACCAGCCCATCAGTTCCTCTCTACACAGTTCATTATTGACTACTAGGACCAGCCCATCAGTTCCTCTCTACACAGTTCATTACTGGACTATAGGACCAGCCCATCAGTTCCTCTCTACACAGTTCATTACTGGACTAATAGGACAGCCCATCAGTTCCTCTCTACACAGTTCATTATTGACTACAGGACCAGCCCATCAGTTCCTCTCTACACAGTTCATTACTTGGACTATAGGACCAGCCCATCAGTTCCTCTCTACACAGTTCATTACTTGGACTACAGTACCAGCCCATCAGTTCCTCTCTACACAGTTCATTACTTGGACTATAGGACCAGCCCATCAGTTCCTCTCTACACAGTTCATTATTAGACTATAGGACCAGCCCATCAGTTCCTCTCTACATAGTTCATTATTGGACTACAGTACAGCCCATCAGTTCCTCTCTACACAGTTCATTATTGGACTACAGTACCAGCCCATCAGTTCCTCTCTACACAGTTCATTATTGGACTAGAGGACCAGCCCATCAGTTCCTCTCTACACAGTTCAATTATTGACTATAGGACCAGCCCATCAGTTTCCTCTCTACACAGTTCATTATGGACTATCGAGACCAGCCCATCAGTTCCTCTCTACACAGTTCATTATTGGACTACAGTACCTAGCCCATCATTTCCTCTCTACACAGTTCATTACTGGACTATAGGACCAGCCCATCAGTTCCTCTCTACACAGTTCATTACTGGACTATAAGGACCAGCCCATCAGTTCCTCTCTACACAGTTCATTACTGGACTACAGGACCAGCCCATCAGTTCCTCTCTACACAGTTCATTACTGGGACTACAGTACCAGCCCATCAGTTCCTCTCTACACAGTTCATTATGACTACTAGGACCAGCCCATCAGTTCCTCTCTACACAAGTTCATTATTAGACTACAGGACCAGCCCATCAGATTCCTCTCTACACAGTTCATTATTAGGACTATAGGACCAGCCCATCAGTTCCTCTCTACATACACAGTTCATTACTTGGACTACAGTACCAGCCCATCAGTTTCCTCTCTACACAGTTCATTATTGGACTACAGTACCAGCCCATCAGTTCCTCTCTACACAGTTCATTACTGGACTACAGTACCAGCCCATCAGTTCCTCTCTACACAGTTCATTACTTGGACTATCAGGACCAAGCTCCATCAGTTCCTCTCTACACAGTTCATTATTAGACTATAGGACCAGCCCATCAGTTCCTCTCTACACAGTTCATTATTGGACTACTAGGACCAGCCCATCAGTTCCTCTCTACACAGTTCATTATTAGGACTACTAGGACCAGCCCATCAGTTCCTCTCTACACAGTCATTACTGGACTATAGGACCAGCCCATCAGTTCCTCTCTACACAGTTCATTACTGGACTATAGGACCAGCCCATCAGTTCCTCTCTACACAGTTCATTACTGGACTACAGTACCAGCCCATCAGTTCCTCTCTACACAGTTCATTATGGACTACAGGACCAGCCCATCAGTTCCTCTCTACACAGTTCATTACTGGACTACAGGACCAGCCCATCTGTTCCTCTCTACACAGTTCATTACTGGACTACAGGACCAGCCCATCAGTTCCTCTCTACACAGTTCATTATTGACTATAGGACCAGCCCATCAGTTCCTCTCTACACAGTTCATTATTGGACTATAGGACCAGCCCATCAGTTCCTCTCTACACAGTTCATTACTGGACTACAGGACCAGCCCATCAGTTCCTCTCTACACAGTTCATTATTGGACTACAGTACCAGCCCATCAGTTCCTCTCTACACAGTTCATTACTGGACTACTAGGACCAGCCCATCAGTTCCTCTCTACACAGTTCATTACTTGGACTACAGTACCAGCCCATCAGTTCCTCTCTACACAGTTCATTACTGGACTACAGTACCAGCCCATCAGTTCCTCTCTACACAGTTCATTATTGGACTATAGGACCAGCCCATCAGTTCCTCTCTACACAGTTCATTATTGGACTACAGTACCAGCCCATCAGTTCCTCTCTACACAGTTCATTATTGGACTACAGTACCAGCCCATCAGTTCCTCTCTACACAGTTCATTACTGGACTACAGGACCAGCCCATCTGTTCCTCTCTACACAGTTCATTACTGGACTACAGGACCAGCCCATCAGTTCCTCTCTACACAGTTCATTATTAGACTATAGGACCAACCCATCAGTTCCTCTCTACACAGTTCATTACTGGACTACAGGACCAGCCCATCAGTTCCTCTCTACACAGTTCATTATTTGACTACAGGACCACTCCATCAGTTCCTCTCTACACAGTTCATTACTGGACTACAGGACCAGCCCATCAGTTCCTCTCTACACAGTTCATTACTGGACTACAGTACCAGCCCATCAGTTCCTCTCTACACAGTTCATTACTGGACTACAGGACCAGCCCATCAGTTCCTCTCTACACAGTTCATTACTGGACTACAGTACCAGCCCATCAGTTCCTCTCTACACTGTTCATTATTGGACTATAGAACCACTCCATCAGTTCCTCTCTACACAGTTCATTATTAGACTATAGGACCAGCCCATCAGTTCCTCTCTACACAGTTCATTATTTGAATACAGAACCAGCCTATCTGTTCCTCTCTACACAGTTCATTATTAGACTATAGGACCAGCCCATCAGTTCCTCTCTACACAGTTCATTACTGGACTATAGGACCAGCCCATCAGTTCCTCTCTACACAGTTCATTACTGGACTATAGGACCAGCCCATCAGTTCCTCTCTACACAGTTCATTACTGGACTACAGGACCAGCCCATCAGTTCCTCTCTACACAGTTCATTACTGGACTATAGGACCAGCCCATCAGTTCCTCTCTACACAGTTCATTATTAGACTATAGGACCAGCCCATCAGTTCCTCTCTACACAGTTCATTACTGGACTACAGGACCAGCCCATCAGTTCCTCTCTACACAGTTCATTATTGGACTATAGGACAAGCCCATCAGTTCCTCTCTACACAGTTCATTATTGGACTACAGTACCAGCCCATCAGTTCCTCTCTACACAGTTCATTATTGGACTACAGGACCAGCCCATCAGTTCCTCTCTACACAGTTCATTATTAGACTATAGGACCAGCCCATCAGTTCCTCTCTACACAGTTCATTATTGGACTACAGTACCAGCCCATCAGTTCCTCTCTACACAGTTCATTATTGGACTACAGTACCAGCCCATCAGTTCCTCTCTACACAGTTCATTACTGGACTATAGGACCAGCCCATCAGTTCCTCTCTACACAGTTCATTATTAGACTATAGGACCAGCCCATCAGTTCCTCTCTACATAGTTCATTACTGGACTACAGTACCAGCCCATCAGTTCCTCTCTACACAGTTCATTATTAGACTATAGGACCAGCCCATCAGTTCCTCTCTACACAGTTCATTATTGGACTATAAGACCAGCCCATCAGTTCCTCTCTACACAGTTCATTATAGGACTATAGGACCAGCCCATCAGTTCCTCTCTACACAGTTCATTATTAGACTATAGGACCAGCCCATCAGTTCCTCTCTACACAGTTCATTACTGGACTACAGTTCCAGCCCATCAGTTCCTCTCTACACAGTTCATTATTTGACTACAGGACCAGCACATCAGTTCCTCTCTACACAGTTCATTATTAGACTATAGGACCAGCCCATCAGTTCCTCTCTACACAGTTCATTATTAGACAATAGGACCAGCCCATCAGTTCCTCTCTACACAATTCATTATTAGACTACAGGACCAGCCCATCAGTTCCTCTCTACACAGTTCATTATTAGACTATAGGACCAGCCCATCAGTTCCTCTCTACACAGTTCATTACTGGACTACAGTACCAGTCCATCAGTTCCTCTCTACACAGTTCATTATTGGACTACAGTACCAGCCCATCAGTTCCTCTCTACACAGTTCATTACTGGACTATAGGACCAGCCCATCAGTTCCTCTCTACACAGTTCATTACTGGACTATAAGACCAGCCCATCAGTTCCTCTCTACACAGTTCATTATTAGACTATAGGACCAGCCCATCAGTTCCTCTCTACACAGTTCATTATTGGACTACAGTACCAGCCCATCAGTTCCTCTCTACACAGTTCATTATTGGACTACAGTACCAGCCCATCAGTTCATCTCTACACAGTTCATTATTGGACTACAGTACCAGCCCATCAGTTCCTCTCTACACAGTTCATTACTGGACTACAGGACCAGCCCATCAGTTCCTCTCTACACAGTTCATTACTGGACTACAGTACCAGCCCATCAGTTCCTCTCTACACAGTTCATTATTTGAATACAGGACCACTCCATCAGTTCCTCTCTACACAGTTCATTACTGGACTACAGGACCAGCCCATCTGTTCCTCTCTACACAGTTCATTATTAGACTATAGGACCAGCCCATCAGTTCCTCTCTACACAGTTCATTATTAGACTATAGGACTAGCCCATCAGTTCCTCTCTACACAGTTCATTATTGGACTACAGTACCAGCCCATCAGTTCCTCTCTACACAGTTCATTATTGGACTACAGGACCAGCCCATCAGTTCCTCTTTACACAGTTCATTATTAGACTATAGGACCAGCCCATCAGTTCCTCTCTACACAGTTCATTATTGGACTACAGTACCAGCCCATCAGTTCCTCTCTACACAGTTCATTATTGGACTACAGTACCAGCCCATCAGTTCCTCTCTACACAGTTCATTACTGGACTATAGGACCAGCCCATCAGTTCCTCTCTACACAGTTCATTATTAGACTATAGGACCAGCCCATCAGTTCCTCTCTACATAGTTCATTACTGGACTACAGTACCAGCCCATCAGTTCCTCTCTACACAGTTCATTATTAGACTATAGGACCAGCCCATCAGTTCCTCTCTACACAGTTCCTTATTGGACTATAAGACCAGCCAATCAGTTCCTCTCTACACAGTTTTTTATTGGACTATAGGACCAGCCCATCAGTTCCTCTCTACACAGTTCATTATTAGACTATAGGACCAGCCCATCAGTTCCTCTCTACACAGTTCATTACTGGACTACAGTTCCAGCCATCAGTTTCCTCTCTACAACAGTTCTTATTTGACTACAGGACCAGCACATCAGTTCCTCTCTACACAGTTCATTATTAGACTATAGGACCAGCCCATCAGTTCCACTCTACACAGTTCATTATTAGACAATAGGACCAGTCCATCAGTTCCTCTCTACACAATTCATTATTAGACTACAGGACCAGCCCATCAGTTCCTCTCTACACAGTTCATTATTAGACTATAGGACCAGCCCATCAGTTCCTCTCTACACAGTTCATTACTGGACTATAGGACCAGCCCATCAGTTCCTCTCTACACAGCTCATTACTGGACTATAAGACCAGCAAATCAGTTCCTCTCTACACAGTTCATTATTAGACTATAGGACCAGCCCATCAGTTCCTCTCTACACAGTTCATTATTGGACTACAGTACCAGCCCATCAGTTCCTCCTCTACACAGTTCATTATTGGACTATAGTACCAGCCCATCAGTTTCCTCTCTACACAGTTCATTATTGGACTACTAGTACCAGCCCATCAGTTCCTCTCTACACAGCTTCATTACTGGACTACAGGACCAGCCCATCAGTTCCTCTCTTACACAGTTCATTACTGGACTACAGGACCAGCCCATCAGTTCCTCTCTACACAGTTCATTATTTGAATCATGACCACGGTCCATCAGTTCCTCTCTACACAGTTCATGTACTGGACTAACAGGACCAGCCCATCAGTTTCTCCTCTACACAGTTCATTATTGGACACAGTACCACCCATCGTTCCTCTCTACACAGTTCATTACTGGACTAACAGTACCAGCCCATCATGTTCCTCTCCACACAGTTCCTTACGGAATACTGACCACCCATCATCCTCTCTCCACAGTTCATTTCTGGACTACAGTACCAGCCATCAGTTCCTCTCTACACAGTTCATTATTGGCCTATAGGACACTCATCAGTTCCTCTCTACACAGTTATTATTGGAATACAGTACCAGCCCATCAGTTCTCTCTACACAGTTCATTACTGGACTAACAGGACCAGTCACATCGTTCCCTCTCTACACTACCAGTTCATTATTATCTATAGGACCGCCCATCATTCCTCTCTACACAGTTCATTATTAGACAATATACCGCGCCCATCAGTTCCTCTCTACACAATTTCATTATTAGACTACCATGCCCAGCCCATCATTCCTCTCTACACAGTTCTTACTGGACTACAGTACCAGCCCATCAGTTCCTTCTCTACACAGTTTCAGTATTAAAGGGAGGTGGTGGGATTAATAGACTATGGTGTAGAGATAAAAGGGGAGGTGCTTAAAAAAACAACTGTGGTGGGATATACAATGTGGGAGTCAATCTTGGTTTGATCACGATATGAAAAATGGCCAGGCACTCTGGGGGAAAAATGGGATGTGTTGACAATAAGAGCGTCACACATGGGAAGGTGTCTGGGAAACAGCTGCGTCATATGTGAGGACAAGCATCCGGGAAGCGCTGAG